>JAJLWQ010000030.1:6841-58309 GCA_030570875.1 Citeromyces matritensis
ACCCGGTTCGACGTCAAAAAAAGAGGTCTCTGGCGAGGATTAAATCGAACCGCTCTGGAGCGGTTGAATCAGCTAAGGAGCATCGAACCGGATTTGGAGAGCCTTAATATTAGTCATCTTTTCCATCATCAACATCTGACTCGCCCTCAACATGTTCGAAGGGAAGTCCTTTGACACTCACCAGTGATATATAGGGAAAATGACGAATCCCCACCTGTTTTCCCGATAAACTTTTAAAAACTGCCTCACATGCATAGAGTCTGCACAATCTGCCCATTTTTGCTCAAATATAGAAGCCAATGCACACATAACCCAAAATAGAGAAATTATTTTCAAGTCTCCATATGTATTTTCTCAAATTTAATAATATGGTGACTATATAGAAGGATCCAAATGATCCGGGATCCCATTCGGAAATTTGTAAAAAATCACTAGGATCCAGGATCCCATATTTGTAGGAATATCGGAAGATCTGGTGAGCCTTACGCATCATCAACATTTCGACGATGGTCGATGACTTCACGCGTTATGTGCAGGTAGTTCCGTTGCTGACAAAGGCTTGTGTCAGTGACGAGCTTATATTCTTCATCAAGCACGCGAAAGCTCAATTTTCGTGGGATAATTTTAAGATAGAAATCACTAGGAGTGATAATGGTACGGGGTTCTGCAACCAAAAGATTGTTGAAGTTTTGAGACATAGAGGGATTGTGCACCAAAACACGGTTCCTTACAATTCCTTCCACAATGGAGTGGCTGAAAGAATGCATCGTTCTGTGCAGACTAAAGCACGAGTGCTTCTGTCTGCCTCGAAATTGCCTGCAAGTTTATGGCCCAAGCTGTGTCTACATCCGCTTTTTTGATTAACAGACTTCCTTCAACAGCGATCCACACCCAGATACCACACCGTTTATGGTTTCAGCGTTAACCTTCCGTAAGGGTCGCCAGAACCGGTTCGCCGAACCGGCTTTCTGAAAATCGAATCGAACGGGGGTAAGCTTTGGAAGTCTGGAGCGCGACTCCTCTTCACAGGTGTACCCAGGAATGTGTTTTATTACACTTTTCTAGGCTATTGGAGATAGATACAAGGGATATGCGATTGTGGAAAGTGACCTTTTTAAAACTACATTGACATATCAAGGTTCGACATCAGATCGTATGCTGACAACTAAGCTTTTCACCATCCACCATAGGCGGACCCCTGCCTTCCAGAATGAGTAAGCTTAAATTAACTGTTTGGACTCAATATCCGAGTCTATAAGTATTTTACAAATCGGTGTGACTATTTGCACTCAGAACAATGAATATACGAGCATTTGCACTCAATATATATATATATATATATGCGTGTGTGTGTGTTATGAATTATGTTTGAAAGGTTCGAGGCGTTCGGGTCGATTATAGAACGTTTTCGGGTCGAACTCGAACAGGCTTTTCGGAAATCGAGCGAGCATCACGTCGAACGAACCGTTTCCGAACAATCGAACCGCCGGTTCTGGTGACCCTTAAATTGCTCCGAGGCAACCTTGATCCTCCTTTAAAAGCATGTGCTTGAAATCATATATCGGCTGGCTATGGACTTCTTATTGAGTCCAGGAGTTGATTTTGGTGGCATTAGCGGGTGTCAAACTTTGTTATTCACTATATCAAGTATATAATCTTGTTCTAGTTTCCTTTTCCTAAATCTAGATGTTGATGATCTCTAGTGCGCATCGCACTCAATTTTATGCCTACCTAGCTCAACAGCTGCCATTTCCTTCTTTGCCAAAAAAAGTGCTAAGATCAGCGCTCAACGGAGCCTGGTCTGCACAGATCGCCATACCGATTATTAGCTTAACGCCTCAACCATGTATGTCGCTTATTGATAACGGAGATTTGTCCGCCTCTCTGTATCAGCAAGTGTGTAGATCTTATCTAAGGGTCGTCAGATCCGGATCTAGATCCGGGAAGCATTTTCGATCGATCCGGTTGCGAACCGGATCGATATGATCTAAAATCGCACCATTGGATCGCGAACCGGGATCGATTCGACACATTTGACTAAAAATATATGATACAGTCTAGTTTAGTAAATTTTTCGAGAACAGTCACAAAGATCTTTTAAATGGCCCTAGGATGTACTTTAAGTATTCAGATACTTTTCATTTTTCAGATTTAACGAATTTTACCCTTTTACCGAGAACAATTGACCTGAGAAAAAAAATAATATTTCTGTGAATTGAATGCCATAGCCGGATCGCGATCCAACATATACTTTTCGATCCTATCACAGCTGTCGATCCGGGAAAATAATCGATCCGATCCGCCGGATCTGACGACCCTTAGTCTTATCTATCCTTTCGGATGGGCAATCTTCGTAGAGATAAATTCTCTACTCAAACAATCAGATACCTGATGTATCGTCTTTTGAAGCAGTGCTTCGACACCAAATTCACCCACAGGAGGTTCGGGTTGTTCACAGCAACCTCAGGCCCTTCAGCCTCCGAGGGCTGTCGGTATGAGACCTTTCAAGAACCCTCTTCGCATTGCCCTAAGGTTTATGCGGTCTACTGCATTATGCATCCGTTGCATTCATACAGTGGAGCAGATCATACAATGGACTTATGCGACATTAGAGAGTCCCGATAGATGCTCAGATCAGACTCTCTCATAAGAAAGCAGTGCGCTACTCATATATGGAAGCCGGCGTGACTATCTTGTTAACTTAGTAGTACTGGATCCCAAACTGGTATATGGCATAAGCTGTAAGTTAGTAGTATAATAAATAGATTTAGTTCTTATGATGTAGTACTCACTGTCCAACTTTTTAAAGTAAACTTTTTAGAATCATTTCGGTGCTATTTTCTTTTCTTCTCCAAACCTCTTTTTTTTCTTTTTTTTGAGGAAATATCGAAAATCTACCTATGTTTGCGAAAATCTTTCACAGATCTACTTGCATAAAGTTTTCTTCCAAAAATCTACTTTTCTTGCATAATATCTGCACAATTATGCACAATTATGCGAGATTCTGCCCGGCTTCGCATAAAAGTGGACATCTACAGCTGGAAAAGAGAAAACTATTTTCAAGACCACAATAGACTTCGATTTTATTCTTTAATGCGAACACATCACCAACTAGCTATAATGGTTGGGTGCAGGTACGTTTAGAGTGCCCAGGATTCCCACAATGTGAGCACTTATGCACACGCTTTCTTTCTCTGAGATTTTCAGTTTTTGTCCACATTTTCCTGGGACGTCCGGGGAGTCTCTTAATTATTGGAGGTAGAAGGCTGCGGTGGCTCTGAAGCTCGTGCTCCCACTCTGATTTGCCTGAAATTGGGTGTACTGTTTCTGCATAGCTCTGTTGGTATTCCTGGACCTTCAAATAGTGGTCAACAAAGCTTTCCTTTTCCAGTCCGCAGAAGAGGATAGCACTCATCGCGCAAGGACAAGGTATACCAGTCTTTTTCCATGTTCCGCAGCTGCAAGTGCGATCATTGATAGTTTGACGCGACGCGTAAAGTGGTAATGTAACGTGCCCAAGGCCGTTGCATGCACTGCCATGTGGCCTTTTACAGAAATGTGCAGCAATATGTAATGTTTGGTCGCTTTATGCAGAAATCCGCACAAGTACGCAGGTATAAGCAATGAATCATACATAATACAAATATTTTGGCTTTCCTTTTGAAAGACACATACCACGAAGGGATAAATTTTTTTCATTTTCCTTAACTTCATCGTGATATCTCTACAACCAACATTTTTGAGGAACCATTGAAGTCTATTGTGGTCTTGAAAATATTTTTTCCTTTTTCGCCTGTACGTGTGCGCTATTATGCAGCGTTAAGCAGCTTGTGCAGAAGTGCGCATAATTGTGCAGAAATTATGCAAGAAAAGTAGGTTTTGAAAGAAAACTTTATGCAAGTAGATCTGTGAAAGATTTTCGCAAAAAAACATAGGTAGATTTTTGATATTTCCTCTTTTCTTTTTTCACATAGAAGTTCCATTATAACGATATACAGAATATTATATACCTCCAAAGTACTTATGTTGTAGTAAATCCAGTGACCAAAAATTCAACACCATTTCAAATGATGTTTGTAAAAGATCAAACTAGAAAAAGACATGTGGGTTATCGTTTGGTGTTGCTTTGTTCGTGTGTCTTATTGCAGGGCATATCCTGCTTCCTTTTCTCTTAAATCACTTCTCTCAATTGCTCTGCCAATCGCCAACACGATGCGAGCTTGGTTCGTTGGACAATCCATCGATACCAGCGCTCAGCCGACTGAGGCCTGGGTGCCTCAGACCCGTATCGTCGTTTGGTGCGAGCAAACATGGTGAGGGAGAGAAGTTGTTTGTATCCAATGATGTGCTTTATGCCTCGATTATGTCCATCGACTATGGTTTCCAGGTTCATGTCTTGATCTTCGACTTCGCGGGAAATGACTGCCCAAAATATTTTCACCACCGAACAGTCTTGGAGCATATTTTGAATTGATTCCTGGCTGTCCAGGCAAGTGCACACGCCGGCATTGAGGCATACGGCTGATTTTCTGCTCAAGTGCCCCGAATAAGGCGAGGGTTCATCCTTACATGGATGTTCCCGTGTAGGAATAGGTAATAACTTTCAACGGCTCCAGGTGCCTGTTCTCGCATTTTAGCGATCTGGCCCCATATTTTCTCCAAGTTGCGGGCAAAGGTTGTATGTCTTTTGCCCAGATTAGGATTATTGGTTGATTGCCTTTTTTTCGATAAAACTGACTGTGTCTGTGGTGAAATGTTTCAGCGCTGATACCGGTTTCGCGCGTCCGTTTGTCCTTGAGAAGTGTCATTACCTCACTGACTCCTTTGGGTAAAAGCCTTCGAAAGGAAAGTGGAAGGTTCTCAATTCCTCACCAAAATGAAAAACGATCATATGCACAAAAGTTCTCAGCCGATAGACATGACTTCAAAAATTTTATGGAAGGGTAGAGTGCTATCGGCTACAAATTTCCGGTTTTACTTAAAGTTGCCAAGAATTTTGTCAGGGTTCCATGCAGTAGTACTCGGTGGAGAGATTGTTCTCGGTCAGCAAGTAAGTTGTATCCATGAAAAGATAGTGAAGCAAACCTTGATTTGTCGAGACTACCTGAGGTGTAAAGAAAAAAAACTAAAATATATTAATATTAACACTTGATTTTTATTGAAATGGAATCAACTAGTTTATAAAAACCCAAAAAATACATGTGTGGTCTGTGTTGTCTGTGGGTGCAAGTGGTTCCTGCATGATGCATGCATAAATTATTGGGGATAACGAGATCATAAATTTAGAGCTGCTATTCAAGATCTGTGAGAGATACGACTATATATTGTTATATATTTTACCTTCTCTATGCAATATGATATAATCACACATAGTGAAAAGGTTTCACTATTTAAGTGTGTGATATTCTGTATAGACTTTAGCGAATACACATTGTTTTACTATGTATACGAACTTCACCAATGGGATTGAATCCCTTAAACTCTGCCTAAGTTCGCCAAATATCTCTCAAGATCATTTGATCTAGATCAAAAATTTCACAGAGCGATCTATGATCTAAGCGATCTTGGTGAATATTAGTCCGAGAGCACCTTCGAAGTCTACGAGGTGACTCGTTACCGACTTCGACAATGTTTGATTGAAGCTATTGGTAAAGAGATTGAGGACCCCCCACTTCCCTTCCAAAGGCTTTTAGTGTCCGGAAAGATACTCTGGAGTGGCTCCTACTGGAACTTGAGAGTCGAGTATCTGTGATCCAACTTTAGTCCAGTTACCAATGGGCTGCAAGTTGACTCCACGGTTGACCAGCGTTTGAGCCAGGTCTCTGCGACGAATTTTCAAGGTATTTGTACGAATTGTGACAGGACGGGCAATTTCGTTGGCTTCGAAAACTCCATAGCCTCAGAAGGCGAGAAAAGATGGAAAAGCTTCTCGGCGAGGAACGGAGAGTACCCAAAATACGAGCAGATATCTTGAAGTAACCTGTCTGTGTAGTCAGCTCTTGATGTTCCGTCCTGTGCAACATTCTTGAACTTCTCCAACACTTTAATAACTCCTTCAGGTCTATCCTCTTTGACAAGCCTCTTCAAATGCTGTAATGAAATAGGCTCGTCAATGGCGAGCTTTTTAGCACAGGTGATTGCTTTCTGCGAGCTCCGCGGGGATATTTTCACGGCCCAGTACTCAACTAGCTGTACTTCTCGATTACCCTCATTTCGAGCTACTTTTTGGAATATTCCATCACTGTTAGCGTGTCATAATCAATGTGGTGCGGAGTTTTTGTTTTAGCCATTCAAGACTGTGGTGCATTGATGCAAGCTGTCAAAGGCAGTTGCAGAGATCGCGCTGTTCTTGAGATTCGCTTGATGGGATCACCTGTTTACTCAAAGAGAGGTTGTTATGAAGCTTGACTTTAAAGTACTTTTCCGATATGCTGGGGTCAGAAGTTTGATATAGTTCTCAGAGGTGGGCGAAAACACGAAGGTAAAGTTTAAAGCAGGTGATAGAGTAGCAGCTGATGCTGCCGGCCAGTGTTCTGGCAAGATTGTTGAATCATGCCTCCCAAGTTAGCTTATGTATGATAGACTGAAAACTCCCAGTTTGAATAGAGGACTTCTGATGCTTCACCTGACCCAATCTACAACTGACCCGCTATGCATCGGTCAAAATAGCGGCAAAATGTCGAGTGTGCCTCGTTTATATGATACAGCCTTTGAAAATTTTATAAACTCACTTTATATGCAGACCTGGAGACGAAAGGCCAAATGGATCCGATAATGGGTAACTCTCACTGAGGCGGCATCTGACACTCAGCATTTGCTTATAAATGCAATTTGATTACAACATGGGTCACCTTTTGAGTATCACCTCTTTGTTGTCTGTTGCATGGTCGGTTGAAGCGTGCAATGTTTGAGGTAAGAGGTTGATAATAGCGCCACGTTAGTAGGCAAAAAGATTTGGGCGAGATCCTGACAGCAACATGTCTGATGCATGCTGTGTGCACAATGGAGACATAAACAAAAACCTATAAAGGAGCTTCGATGTCATATGAATCTGAAAAATGGAGAAAAGCATGTGATGCTGAAACTGAAATTAATAGCACGTTAGTCAGCAGTTCCTCACTCAATTCAGCTTATGCCTGAAAAGGTTGGCAACTTGAAAGTGACAAAATTGTGCTGCACGGTTGATGACATCCGACATTGAGGCTCTTACAACGTCTGACATGTCCGGTTTGATTACCTTTCCAATTCCTCAATTTGTTACAAGAGATACATGGCATTACCTGCTCAGCAGATGAGCTGCAACTATGCATTGAAGACTCGTGTTATACAAGGAAGATAGCCAGGACAGCTTCAAGAATACAGGGGTATTCTGAGTATCTTATGAACTATTTTTTCCATAAAAGCCCCTGGATGTCTGAGAAAAAATGGGGGGTTATTATAGAAGTGCAGCCTCTTCAGGGCTATAATATAGAATCTTCTCTCTATGAGGCCTTTTTTAATAAGATACCGGGGTAGTACAGTAACTATTGAGAGTTATTTCTCGCCCGGAATTTGTGATACAATGAGGGTATTATTATCATATAAGAGCATGCTTAGGTGTAATTGAGGCCTACTTTTTTCTTTCTCTCTCAAATCTCTAATTCAGCATAAAGAACAGACTCACATGATGAAACATTGACTTATACTAGAAAATTATGCCGTCTGAAACTCGTTCAGCGAAGTTGCCAAAAATTTCATATCAATAATCTTGATCAAAACAACCACACGTCATTATGCTATCTGCATGAATCGTCTTATGATATATCATCAAATGTACCCTCGAACAATCACACACCTATAATTGCTCAATCTAGATATGTCCTTCATAAGTATAAAGCTTGAGCAAGAGAACATTAGCATGATCTCAGCTCTGAAAAAAAAAAAACAAGCATCATGAAGCCCAACTTTCTCGCCGTGAAGTTTCTTTTAGAGCGCGTTTTGGTAGTTTAAGGTCGAATGATCGAGTTATACATCGCTAATCCCAGAACAACTTCCACCAGATAGAACAGCTCCGACTCGGCCCTAAAAGTAGGTAAGCGTCCACACTCTACTCAACGCCAGAAAACCCAAAGGAGTCAGCGGAATGACACTTCTCAATGACAAAAGGACGCGCAAAGCCGGTATTAGGGCCAAAACATTCCACCATAGACAGTCAGTTTTATCGAACAAAAGGCAATCAACCAATAATTCCTTGGTGGGCAAAAGACATACAATCTTTGCTAGCAACATGGAGAAAAATATGGCGCCAGAACGTGAAGATTCAAAAAAAGGCACCTGGAGCAGTCATGCGGTATGGTGCATAACATATGTTTCAAGGTGAAACTAATCAATATATATAAGGACCTATTGTATGTAAATAATTGAGCGTTTCACTACGTCTCCATTCTCACCCTCGCCTTATTCGGGGCACTCAAGCAGAAAATAAGCCAAATGCCTCAGTGCCGCCCTGTGCTTTTTACCTGAACAGCCAGAAATTAATTCAGCACATGTTCAGGACTGTTCGGTGATGATTATTCAGGCAGTCATTCCCCGCATTTTTTGCCTGTTCATGCAAATTCATGCGTGCGTTTTTTTGATAGAAGCAGAATTTCCCCAAAACAAAAGATTTGATTGTGTGAGGTAGATAAGAGGTACACTCATATATAGTAGATTTGAATATAGGTAGGAGGTCGTCCTTTGCGTTCCAGGCTTTTAGTGTGACGGGGTTAAACTTCACACAATAGCCTTACTCATCAACAATGTTATGTCCTGTCGCACAGTTTAATATTAAATAATCTTCTGCAACTTGATGCTTCGTGTTTGACACTAGCAGCTACATGACAACTTGATTCTTTTTGTTCTTACGTCAAGCCTTAACTTACAAATAGTCTTGGAGTCAAAATCGAGCTGTCGAGGTAATGTCTGAGCCCTCGCAAATCTGTTTCATTTGAGGCAATACATCTGTTCAGTCTATGTGATTTTATGGAATTATCGACAGTCTAAAAAGTTGATGAGGATAAAGGTGAGATGACCTTTGAATTCATCTAATCTACAGAGCGATTCAGTGCCTCCTGAGGAAAGTTACAGAGGCTTGAGCATTCATTGGAGCTCCACTGCGCCATCCTCACAAAAAGATCTGTGATCTGACAGAAAGTCCAAAATAGGCAACCCAATCCGATCTATGACATCGTCTGCCCACAGTACATCAAGATGAGCATATCTATCAATCCACTCAAGTCGCACGGCTCTAGCCTCAACTTCACAGTCTTGAAAATGCTGGAACAATTTGACTCCATCGACAAGTCTATCCTGTCCCGCCACCACAAGCATTATGGCGGGTGAACTCGAAGAAAACCAATGTTCCTCGTCATTCAAAACGGACTTGCAATTGACAAAGCCATCTTTATTTAGCCACCATTTCATCAACTTCGAGCTCACATACACGGGGGAAAAAAGAAAGTGATATGCAATCAGGCTTTTGTTCCACAGATCGTCATTCCAATCGAACAAAAAGCTGAACATTGCATAGCTGAGAAAGCCAAATATTCTATATTCATAGATAAAATCCCTCACTGTCATCATTATCGGCATGAAAGAATTAACCCCAAAAAAAATGTTATACCATGCTGGGGACAGAGAATTGAGAAACCTTATAAACAGCTTCTTCTCTAGTAACGGTCCCGCAAATACGGCGGGGGCCAGAGCGATAAATATGCCAACTTTATCATTCAGTAACGTATCGCCCACGTAATACCTAGAAAGAGCAATGAATGACTGGGTGGTCCCCTGAGAGTGACAACAAAGAGCCACTTTCTTAAAGTGGGAAAGCCTGAGAACGTGATCAATCATACAAGGGAGGTCCTTTGTGGCCAGCTCCCTAATGTCCCAGTTCCACATCTTAGGATCCCTCGCTGAGAACTCGGTATGCTGAGGATGAAAACCGCACCTGTTATTTCCTAGCCAGACATCATAGTTATTCATCAACAGTAAGTATCCGAGGCTCTTGACTCCGCTTGTCATGAATGATGCTGAAGATTGCATTAGTCCATGCACCAGAAGAACAGGAACTTTCGAAGCTCTTTGCTCATCAGACTCGGAGGGTAGCACAACTCTCTGCAGGGTAATCACAAATCCGTCGCTAGTTGTTATTCGGTAATCGAGAAGGTCTAGGTTCAAAAGATTGAGGTAAAATTTCAAATTGTCAACCTGTGGCATATGAACCGCGCCAGGAAAAGAGTCTTGAATTTTGTCACTCATTCGTGAGTTTCCATTCAAGAGGCATCGTAACCGTTGATAAGAGTATGATATTATGGCCAACATCATCAATATGGTCAAAAAAAGAAAGCTGCAAAACGCAGAAGTCACACGGAGAAGCTTCACTGCAATTTTCGAACGTGGAAAGCTTTGCACTCGCGGCCGAATATGGGGAACTAAAGAATCTTGCGTGTTGAAGCTCGTGCTGCGGGTGCGAATGTTCTGTTCCATCGAGTCATCTGTTTCAGTTACGAGCTAGTTCGAGTCTGATGCATATTGATTTGTGTCGAGACTGTCGCATATGGGAGCAAGATCCTTCTGGTGGTTGTTTATGACACACTGAGGCGGGCAGCCATAATTGAATTAATATAAGAGTCCTCGTTGGACTGAAGATTCGTTGTAACCTATGTTTGTCGAGTTTTAAATTCTAGAAGGTCAAGTTACTCAGAGAGGTGTTCCCTCAGGACTGAAAAAATCACCAGATGATCTGCCCCCATAAATTCTCGGACAAAAAGCCAAGCTTAGAAAATCTCTAGGACGACCAAGACAATTTCACGTAATGTGTGAGACTACAAGCAGAGTCCATTTCTTAGCCAACGGCTTCCTTGTCTTGCGTTTAAAGGTTCATAGTAAAAGCAAAAGCTCGCTACTTTTTGTGCTACGCGAACTCGGTTGTGAAAGCTATGCGCGGTGGCACAGGCGATAATACAATCCTTGCTCATAGAAAATAAACATCGAGAGATGAAGTGGTGCTAGCACACATCATTGTCACAGTATCGTGTGAAGCCACTTGATCCTTCAAGAGAGAGATCCTTGCGGGAGAAACGACTTTCTCACTTGAATAGACATTTGTGTGGTGTGCATGCGGTCAGACCTATATACAGTTGAGGGGGATGTGATAACCCTTACATACCTCAAATTCGTTTCGACTCGATTATTTCTGACCTTGGACAGAGCCATGCCCAGAAATTGAGCAGACGATCCAGACATTCATCAAAGAATCCAACATGTTTAAGCGAGATATAATTCACAGAAGCTAATGTTTTGAAATATGTGTGTGTCACAAATTTTTGCGTACAAAATCTGCGTCACAAACACGTACTTACATCACTTTTTGCTGCATTATAGCTTCTCAGCTTACACTTCGTCGCAATAAAACGAACTTCTGAACTCAACTTGTATGTCGTCCATTATCCACGGACGTTAGAGGAGAATATAGTGAACTATAGGGGTGTATTGTACACTACAAACTCTTTAATGCCGGCCCGGAACACATAGGACGAGCTCCTATTTATATTCCGGCCTGTCATGTACGTGTCAATACGTGCCAAGAGATGATATACATTATATAGATACATCTCACAGGACGAAACGACGATCTGGGCCTACAGCTCCAACGCTGTGATCCAATTCAAAATGGATTGAAGTAAGCCAAAGCCTAATCAGACGCCTTGCTTTTCCAATAAGGATTATTTACAAGAAAGAAATCTGAAAAAAATAATTGACAAATAAGTCTTTGAGCATATATTTGCGACGAAGCGAAACTGAAGAAGCTATTATGAATAAACCACGTATGCAATGTCCCATGTACTGTAAGAATATATAATCGATTTGCCGCTCTATGGCTTGCATATTTGTGCAGAATTTGTGCAGATCGTGCAGAATTTATGCACGAGAGGTGGATTTTTGACAATTTTTCGCGAAAAAAGGTGTTTTGTCATTTCCCCAAAAAATAAAAATATACTGGTGTTGAGTCAAAAACTGATTTTCGATTTATGGATGACAACAATTTCTTGACCAAAACAGGAATTGACAACAAAAGAAAACTATGCTTGCGGATGTGACAACCATAAACGTCACTACGGCAACAATGGTGTCAGGATGCTAACGACTCGGACAACAATAGTGTGAGGAGTATTAATGTGTGCGACGAATTCAATAACACTGATTCTCTTCATTGAGGGTCCCCAAAACAAGATATTCACACCGATTGCTCAATGGATTGCGTGATAGTCTTGCATTATCATACAGTATTGTAAGAACTGAATCGGAATTAGCCCGGCATCCGCTCGGCATTCTGACAGAGCCTGATTGATTCTTTCTGCTAGCATCTAGTCAGACAGAACCTGGTTACATTCTCTTCTCCTAGCAACTAATTAGCGTGTGGTGTCTGGATGATAACAATCACCAAATGCATTGTTGTCAGGTTTTACGGTGTCTGGGATCAACAATTGACAACAATGTTGGCAACAATTCAAATCTGAGTTGTTGCCGACAACTCACTGTTGTTAAGAGTCTTTTTGGCTTTTTGACGCAACACCATATATACAACTACCTTATGCCCCCTTTATGCCCTTAACCTTCACGCCCCTTTTTTCAAAAATGACTTTTTGCCCCATCCCTAAAGCTTATGCATAAGTTTTGTTTTTTTGAGAGAATTTTTTTTTGTGGGAAGAACAATCAACTAAATCCAAACGGAAAGACTTTTAGTAGCACCATATTGTATCAGAATTGTTAGAATATCTAGTTTCAGCTATTGTACACTTTTGTCATTCTACCCTTTCAGTTTAATAAGAAACTTGAGCTGTAAATACAATTACAAAACTTCAAGTGTTAAGTGCTGCCTTTCATTGATCGAACAAAGGTCCGCATTCTGTGCTATTATATAGCTTTGTATTCAACAGTTTCCCTCGAATCCTTCAAATTCTCTCTACTTTTCTCTGCAACCACATATGGTATGTACAAAAATCTTCCGTGGCGGGTCCACGATGTGTGCTGTTCTATTGTGCCGAGCTCCAGCTACCCAACAAACTATTTCCTGTCTTCAGATCCAGAAATTATCTCTGCTTCGCTACATAGGAGGCCTTGTTCGCTCAAAACTGGTGTGCCTACCAGGGGAGGAGCTTGGGGCGAGCAGTTGACTTCGCTGAATTTGGAACAGCTTCTAATTTAGCGATTTTCCAAAAGCTTCATACTGGTCATGTCGCCAGATCAAGGATACGTCGCGGTGAGTGAATCTATCATTCTCAGGAATTGAAGTCTTAGAGCCTTCGCGGATTCAACTCCTTTACACCTTCATGGGAGAAAGTATATCTGCCTTACTTTGTTGCAGCTGCGTCGTCACCTTGGTGTTATTTTGAAAGAACGAAAAAATTGTGCATAATAACAGCCTGAAGAAAGGTTTTGGTGGGTCTTGAAACAAGGAGGGAATGGCACGCAGGAATTTTTTTGAGAGAGACTATTCGACATTCATCGTCATGTATTGAGAACTGCATGATAAGAACGTTTGACAGAGATACCACATATCTTCACTGAGACCAAATGCTTCCAAACGCTTCTGCTCCTACAAATAGAGTTTTATCATCGCCCCATCGGCGCATTAAAGAGTTTGAGGTGCAAGAGGCACAGACAATGAACTTGACCGAACCAACCGTATTTTTAACATACATCATAACTAGGAAAACATCTTCTGGTCCAGCTATTTATATCCCATTTTATGATCCCCTTCTCGGTTCCAATAACAATGCCATTTCCTTTTGCAGTACCCATCCATTCGAGTCCAATCAGCTCTAAAGCCATGGGATATCCGTGGAAGTTATCTTCCGAGTGTAAAAGCTGATCAAAGGTCTTGACCACAGGATCAAACAATTGGTTCATGTCATTACCGCATGCAGGAAGGACTATTACTTGATGGTTATTGTAGTCTCTGATGTCAACCATATGGACCCGGGATGTGTGTTCAGAAATGAAGAGTAGATCGTCCGTACTTCCACTAAACTTGCAACGCCTAAACGCACCTGATTGACAATTTCTTCTAGTTGAATGAATAGTGTGAAGTGGAGACTTGAAGTTGCGTACATCGTGAATGAGGCATGTGCCTTCCTGAAATGTTGTTGCCATATAAAGACCCGAAGGATTGAAGTCTATCGAGAAACCACAATCGTAACTCGTAGAAATCGTCTCTTTCTTAGAGCTATTAAACAATCCTTCATCCCTTCTCAGTAATACAACTCTTCCCACATCTCCACAGACAGCAAGGGTTTTCGAATCTGGAGAGAGACATGAATTGTTAAGGGGAAATTCCAGATCGATGGAGCCGGTGGTTTCCATGCCCTTTTCAGTCAGTTCCAATGAGTATATATTTTGATCATTATTGCATGCAAATGAGGTGTACTTGTAGTTAGAATCTTTATATATAGAAACCGAGTTATTGATCAGGGACCCCAGGTTAAAAGACTCTCGAAGATTACGGTCTTTACTGTATATACCATACTGACCCTTCCAGCCACCCATTGGGTCAGAATGAGTTTGTACACCTCCAGCTACAAGAATGTCATCTACTTCATCGAAGCAGCGAGGTGCAAAGTCGAGGGTAACGTACTCTGACGCTTTCCCGGTCTTTGTATCCAGTCTCCTTATTTCAGTATCTTTAGTGAATAGCAATTCAGTGTGGTTCTTGCTGAACTTTTTCACAAGGTCCCGCAGTTGCCAATGACTTTGTTGTTAGTAACAGCGAAAATGGAGAACGCACCCCATAGTGATTTTCCCATTGTACATTTTCGGTTGAGGTGCGAGATATGGTGTCAGTGCTTGAAAATGCTTTGTGTCATTACTGAAGATTAGAATACTTTGTTTTTAGTGGAATACTTACTTTATCGTTGAATCAATAGTCATGATAAGCAATTTCGCATCTGCACACGACCTATCATGACGCAGAGTATGCAGGTTGTATCATGGAGTAAGATGCACAACCTACAACAGCTTTTCAAAGCTACAGTTCACCTGTGATAGGTATTTAAAATGAAACTTCAACACATGTACCGCAATACCTTTTCTTGCAGTACTCTGCATGCGGAAGGTGGGTGCGCAATGGATCATTTTTCCCAATTAGGCAAGCGTATCCGGTAAAGTTTAGTCCTATAAATGTAGACAAATCCATCCACAATTACAACAAAGTCTAATACTCAGAATGCCAATGTTATACAAGCCATCAGCAGAGGGAAAAGAAGTCAAGCCCCCTCAAATTCCTTCACCAGGCAACAATTCCTTCTTGGGAGACATCTTCACCTCTGAAGCTCCCAAAGAGGAGCAGATTTCTTGCGGCTTCTACAAACAGGAAAAGGGAGAGCCGCTTGTTTATTACTACGATTATGATGAGATGAAGATCATCCTTGAGGTTGAGGGTGAATACCACATATCTGATGAACAGGGATTCAAGGTGAGCGCCAAACCAGGTGATGTCTTCTACTTCAAAAAAGGCACTACGATAACCTTCGAGACCACCGGTTACGGTTACGCATTCTTCACTGGTCTGAGACCCGCTGATTCTGCTTAAGACGGTGTTTATATTGTAATAAACAATGTTTTCCAAGTAAAAATACCTTCGAAATAAACTCAAGCCTGCCATCTTAAGGAGCTTTTAGGCTGTCTAAGCTCTTCGAAACGAGTGTATTACTAGTCTTTAAGTTGTTCTTGACTTTTGGGCTAAAAGCATTGCCACAATGAACCAGGGGCGTGTTTGAGACTCAAAACCGTTGAGCATGATATGGCAATACTTCGATATTCATGTATGTAGATTATGACCTGGCCATAAAACGAGACTCTCTGCACACTTTTCTAGGAGTTTACCGTGCTTGCAGCCAGCCCGATGACCCTCCTAGAGAGTTTCCTGCTCGCTTTTCAAAAACCCTCTCAATTTGGGATTCTTTGCTCTTTTTGATATAGAAGTCATCAACTCTCTTCGCCGCTGTCACAAAATTTACAAATTTCCATGTCGTACGGTGACTTTAAGTTTAAGACCACTTCACACTTCAATGCGCTGAGCAAATGCTAGCTCAACGCAAGTATGCGCTGTTAAACCAATAAGCTCACTTTTAAGAGAGAGACAAAGACCTATAGGGGCGTAGGGTTTACAGAGTGACCCGCTTAATGTTTTGCATCTCAAGTGTGTTGATCCATCAAACACGGCCGCATTGTAATACTGCTTATGCGTCCACCCACCTCCAACCAGCACTCCTGTGAGTCATTCGAAACTGTATTGTGTCGTAAAACTAGGATGCCATCATAAAAGCAACAGCGTATCTTTATACTCAAAACGAGGTTTGATTTGTACAAGCTGTGTTGATGGGAACAATTGTACTAAAAAATCTCGCGAAGAGTTCCATCACCAAAAAAAAATTGGCGGATGCATAGAATTCGCGAATCAAGACATCTGATATATGACATCTAGAGGAGGAGGATCTCCCGGTGCAAGCAACCTCAAGCTCCCAAAATTCAAGCAACAGTCTCCAATAGCAGACACCATCGCAAGGACGGCGTCTCCACGAGGGGTGAAGAAAACCAAGAAAAAGAATGTGTATGGCACGGACTATTTCTCATTGATCCCCAACGCGGGAACAAGATCACCTTTGAACTCGCCGCCCATTCTAGAAGAGGATAGCGATTATGACCCAGAGAAAGATGCGCCTCGACTGCCCGATTTTGGAAGTCATGGAGTCTCTGATTCCTCACTTGCTGCCCGCCGAAAAAAGATAGAGGAGGAGATAAATAATGACGCTGATCAAGACTTTGAGTATCAAGACCTTGATACTGGTCCCTTTTCTGACCCACCTCGTGTGACTTTTGATCCCGGGTCCTCAGATAGTGACTGGGAAGATTCTGACAATGGCATCGAAGAACCTGAGAGTTCTCGGATCTCTGTGGATGACACTAAGCATTCAGAACAGCGGTCATCTGAGAGTCTGCATTCCAAAAGTCAGGACTCTTCTCACGAACTCCAGATACAATCCCTCGCAGCACAGCCACATATTACTCCACAGCCACAAGCACAACCTCAATCGTTAAAGCTCCCTTCGGGACAACCTCATTCGATACCATCGCTGTCAGCAAAGCCACAAGTGGAACAGGCTCACTCATCACCGCCACAGTTACCACGACCGCTATCACTCGGCCATTCTCCACAGGCATCTGAAGGAGTTTCTGTGCAAGGTGCAGAACCTCGCCCCTTCTCCTATGTTCCTCATGACCTTGCAAATCGTTCGCCGGAGACTGATCGCCAAAATTCGAACGGATCTATGGCAGAGATTGACTTGACTGAAAAGCCGTCGAATGGAGGTTCACAAAACGAGTCTCACAAGGACGAGTCTTCACTCTCTCGGTCGCGCACTCTCTTCGATCGTCTCAAGCGTAAGTTGACTCTCTCGCACAACCCTGGGCTTGCTCCGGGGGCTTTTCAGGAGCGTCACCAAGTTTATGACGAAGAAGCCCAAAAAGAGAAGGACGACACGTCTCCTCAGTATCTTGAGGAAGAAGCTCGAAGGCTTGTGGAACAACACGCTCAACTTGCCAATCAGTCCAAATCAGACCCTCAGATGGACGACTGGGACGACGTGGAAGATGACGTCTTCAAGTTGGATGACGTAGGACGTCCAAACAATGTTCAAGCCGGTGTTCTGTCGTCTTTGTTACAACTCTACCATCACCCCGAAAAGTCCGGCTCCCATGTAATGAGCGATGATTCCTCGTTTATGTCTGCAGGTGATTCGGGGTCTCGTTTGAAAAACAAGTTCAACTCTAATGTTTCAAGACTGTCTTTGGATAACCCGTTTCGCCATCGTAGCAGACCGTCTGCGTCAGATGATGAAGAGACTTCCACTCCGAGATTTTTGGGTACCTCTGCAAGCTCCGTATCCGGGCTCTTGAAGCATCAGCGCAACAAATCCGAAGCCGACCTGAGCATGCCCACGTTCAACGCTTCGAGACCCAAGCACACCAAGAAGAAAAACAACTTGTTAACAAAAAAGAAAGGAGGACATCAGGCCAGAATAACAGTGCATATAGCTGACGTCCTGCAAAGACAGAGATTCATCCTTCGCATTTGCAAAGCCATGATGATGTATGGAGCACCCACTCATAGACTAGAAGAGTACATGGTGATGACAGCCCGCGTTCTGGCAATAGATGGGCACTTTGTCTATTTTCCAGGGTGCATGATTGTATCCTTTGGAGATGCGGCAACTAGAACATCTCAGATGCAGTTGGTCAGGTGCGTGCAAGGTTTGGACCTAAGCAAACTTGATGCTGCTCACAAGATCTATAAGGACGTGGTGCATGATATGGTGGGAGTGGAAGACGCAAATGCGCGACTGGACGAGCTCTTTAGTAGAAGACAACGCTATCCTCGCTATGTGCAGGTCCTGCTCTACGCCTTCGGATCTTCAATGGTTGCGCCATGGGCATTCAAGGCGAATTGGCCAGACATGCCCATATGCTTCTTGATAGGAGCGTGTGTCGGGTTTTTGCAGTACTATGTTTCCCCGCGGTCGGCATTATATGCAAACGTTTTCGAAGTGACTTCAAGTATTGTTGTCAGTTTTCTTGCCAGAGCTATTGGCTCCGTGAGAGACGGTGAGCTTTTTTGCTTTGCGGCTATCGCTCAAGGATCACTGGCTATCATCTTACCTGGATATATCATTTTGTGTGGCAGTTTAGAATTACAGTCCCGAAATCTGGTGGCTGGATCAGTGAGAATGTTTTACGCAATTATTTACTCACTGTTCCTCGGCTTCGGTATCACGTTGGGCTCAGCACTTTATGGATGGATTGACAAAAACGCAGTCTCCTCAGTTTCGTGTCCTCCTCAAATGTCTCATTGGTTCTACTTTTTGTTTGTGCCAGCATATTCTATCACCTTGGGTCTATTGAACCAGGCTCGTTTCAGACAGCTGCCGGTGATGGTTCTAGTTTCCGGAGGAGGGTATGTTGTTACTTATTTCTCCGGACAGCATTTCAAGCAGTCGACTGAGTTCACCGCATGTCTGGGAGCGTTTGCTATCGGAATTTTGGGTAACTTGTATTCCAGGATGGGAAAGGGAATGGCCGTCGCCGCTATGTTACCTGGCATTTTTGTACAGGTGCCATCTGGGATCGCTTCACAGAGTTCCTTACTCACGGGTGTCAATGCAGCCGACGAAATCACATCCAACTCATCTTCTTCTGCCTCTACCACTGGTGATACTGGTATTGCGTTCGGTGTGACCATGATAGAGGTCGCTATTGGAATTAGCGTGGGTCTCATTGCTGCCACCATTGTCATCTACCCTTTCGGCAAAAAGAGAACTGGTTTGTTTACCCTATAGACGTATTTATTGTATTTATTTAGTCGACATTTACACAAGCAGTAACTAGCACTTCACATGCGAGGCCTCCTTGCGTCGCAACTTGGTTGTGTCTACCTCATTCGTGTTGTAAATGAGAAAGATGTACACTTATATTGAGCTTCGGGTACGTGCAATCTGAACTTTCGAAAATAAGGATTCGTGCCGATAAAAAGAGAGTCGACATGTGTCATTGTACTTTCGTTTTTATCCGATAGGAGTATAATATCCCGAGTTGTAGAAAAATCTATATGCTGTCCGATTGCTTCCGCTGAATTCTGCGCCGAATGGAAGCATGAAAGTCAATCCATTTTGGCCAATAAAATTGTGCGGCAACGAAAAAAAGCTGTCTAGTTGTTTCATGTCTTACGACTTTGAAAGTGTGTCTTAAGTTGTAGCATGCATACATCGTATTGAAGGTTCGCTATCACGTATTTGTGCTTCTGACACTTTCTCGAATTACTTCTACATTGGTTCAAGATTTCAATGCAAAATCGTTTATCTCAATCAGTGCAATGAATGACTAGTATGCGAAGGCTTTTTTGAAAAGCTAAGCGTAGAGCTTGTCGCCACCTTTTGACATGCTGACAGAGAGTATGATACCTGTCTATACACTTTGGTGGTAGTCATTCTCGGAGTTTTGCAGCGATGCGTACCTTCTCTCGTATTTCCCTCTCTTCATAACCTGCTTCAAAGCAGCCGAATCCAGCGGGTCAAGCAATTCGAATGAGCATAAGAGCTCCTCGCTAACACTCATCACTGCACCCCAGTTGTCGAACTCACCGCAGTAATTGGGTGCACTGAAAACCGTAACCAGTGAGCGATCGTTGAAGAACTCGTAACCGTCTTCCACGACCATATGCGCTCTGACCACCAAGTCAAAGTTGAACTTGTTGAGAAACTTATTTATGGCAATCTTGTTGAAACAGTAAGACACCCCACGTTCATTGTCTTCCCACTCATTCACCGTGTCTGCCGGGTCGGACCACAGCAAATCATTTAATAGTCCGTAGTCGGGAACATCGGTTGGCCGCTGAATTTTTTTGATTTCTTCCATCGAGTTGAGAACAGGCGACAAACCACCGTGAACACAGAATATTTTGGAAGCCACCACAGCCGTTATAGGCAGTGTGTTAAATGTATCTATGAACAACTTCCAGGTCTTGAGATTCGATCTTCGCTTACACTCGTCATAAAATCCATACACTCGAGTAACGTTGGCGCATTCGTGGTTTCCGCGGAGAAGGAAAAAGTTCTCAGGGTATTTGATTTTGTAGCACAACAGCAGCAAGATAGTCTCTAGTGACTGCTTACCTCTGTCGACATAGTCTCCGAGGAAAAGATAATTTGCTGCGGGGGGAAACCCACATTTAGTGAATATTCTTATGAGGTCACTATATTGGCCATGAACATCACCCACGATTTTCACCGGCGCGGAAAGTTCTAAAAGAGGTGGCTGAGAAAGGAATGTCTCTCTAGCAGTAGAACATATGATGGCGATTTCGCTGTTTTTTAGGCATAGATTTTTTGTTCTCTTACCAGAGTAGCCCGCATCTAAAAGCTTTTGTATGACCTCTTCCAAGTTGAGTTCGGTTCCCTTTGCTGTCATCAATTGAGGAGCCATCTCGTCAGTCACATCCGACCCGCGGTGGTGCTTCATGGAAATTGGAGAAGAGGGAGTGGTCAGGAAAGTTGTCTTCGAGACGGATGTCGGAGTTCCCTTTGAAGGGTCCCGATTCTCATCTGTACCTGACTCCCTTCTCATAAGTATCGGTTCTTTTGGCTGCAATTGTACCATTGATGGTGGTAACTGGGCGCTGCCATTAGGTGTGACATTCATATCTAGCTCACTCATTTGCTGCGACATTACATCTTCATGCTGCTCAATTTTAGTCAAAGTGTTCTTCCGGCTCAATATTGGGGTGGTGGAGTCATTATGGGCACTGTGAGCTGTTTTGAAACTGGACGTATCACTATCGCGCCCGATGGACCTTCTACTTCTCAACGATCGTGCACTTTTCACACTGTTAGATGTGTCAGAACGCTGAAACGGCGGGTAATTTCCGGGCCTCAAAGAGGAGCTCTTATGTTTTGAGGAGTTGTTGCCCATGCTGTATTGCCAAGATGAGTGAGTAGTGCACGACCTTTCATGATTGACTTAATCTTGAAAGTCATCTTCAGCCCACACGAGCCTTCATCTTCTTTTCTGCTTCATTCTCGAGCTCGCAGCATACTTCGTACAGCACGCACCAAGTTGGACGTCCCAGTCATGTGTTTCGGCTGCTATTATTCTGCATCAGTATTGATGAACGTGCGCCCTACTTTTCATGTTATTATTAAAGTATCGACAATTGTATTCGGTTATTGAGGGAATTTCTTAATAAAGCAAAATTCCTCGGGAATAACCAGAGCTTTGTTATCCACATTGAGTGGTTGAGACTCTCTAGAATACAAAACACCAATTGTGGAAAGACGAGAATCTTGATTAAGCTCGACAGAGGTATGAAAAGGAACTCATAGAGTTGAAATTTCTCTAAATTCTTCCTCATCATCATGTCCTATACAACCATATTGGAAAAGACTCTCGATCTCTGAAGTTCTTCACTTTCAAACAGGACAAGTCATTTAATTTAATCGACTAAATTCATATCCTGCAGTTTTTTGCCTCAGTTTATCATGCCTGCCATAAGAATAAGAAACGAACTGTTCTCCGACAAGGTATGCGCTGTAGGGAGCAAAGTCTCATCTGAAGAAAGCCTCTTTCATACTGAGAAGTCTAGGCTCATTAAAAGCGATAAGGGCAAACGTTATTGAAGGCTATAAAGTGAGAAAGCTACCACTTCATGAAAAAAAAGGGAAATTATCAAAAATCCACCTTTTTTATCGAGAAAGTTTCAGAAATCTACTTGCATAAAGTCTTCTTTCAAATATCCACCTTTTATGCATAAGTCTTCTGCTGGACCATGCAAAAGATGCCACATAGCTGAAAAATAAGAAAAGATGACAATAGACTTCAATGACGCCTCAAAAATACTGTTCATAGAGATATCAAGATAAATGATGTCTAAAAATTTCCTTCTGCAATATGTGGCTTGAGACAGGAAAGCCAAAGAAGTACAGATATTTTAGCTCCTTATTCATTATTGCAGATAGCTGCATGTTTGTGCGAATTCTGCACACAGACATATTGCTGCACATTTCTGCAAGAGCACATGTTACTATATCACAGTATCCTCACACCATCCAAGGTTCAGGAATACCTTCAAAGCTATGCAGAAACTATACAGCTCATTCCGAGTAATTCAGAATGCAAACACAAGGTTTGAAACCACCGTAAACTCCTGCCCCCAATAGTCAAAAATTCTGTTAACGCCCCAGAAAATGCGGACAAAAACCAAGAGTTCCAGAGGAGGAAAGCAATGCTCATCTTGTGGAAATCCTGGACACTCGAACATAGCTGCATCCAGCCATTTAAGCTCGTTGGCGTTGTATCCCCATTTAAGAATACAATCGAAGTCTACTGTAGTCTTCCAGTAATTTTTTATTTGTCAGCTATACGTGTTTATTCTTTTGCTCATCGGGCAGAACTTTGCATAAATGAGGTTATTTGAAAGAACACTTTATGCAGGTGGATTTTCAAAAAGTTTCTTGAAAAACAAGGTTGAGTTTTCCAAAAATAACGCTTTTCTAACAAATTTTGAAAAAAAGAGAATATTGTCCCATTTCTGACATCAATCGGAAACGGTGTCTGGATGGCACGCTTCACTCTCGTTCTACGCATCCCACAAGGGTCACCGAACGTGACACAAGCCACGCGTCTGAAGATGATGCGTGTTGCTGTGGTCATGTACATTAGCAGGTGAATACCCCTCTTTCGTGGGCCTATATAAGGCTCTCCCCCTTTTCCTTTTTTCCTTTTTCTTTTCTTTTCTCTTCTTTATCTAGGCTTTATATTCCCATCGAATATACAAATATTACAACTACAGTCTCCTAGGTCTCATCTACTCAAAGTAACAGCTGCTGCTTTTGTTCTATTGACGCCTTGTCACATAAGTACCAGCGCTCTGTCGATAATTAGAGAATATATACATACTATATATATAAAAAAATCAATGAGCGTTGAGCTACCATCCGAAGAGGATCACGATGATTTTATGGATGATGTCGAACAAGAAGGAACTCAAGCAGATGCAAATGGAGAACCTCTTAATGTACCCAGGCTTCCGGAAGTGACGCGTTCTGATAAAACGCTGAAGGAGGTTCTCGATATGATGACAGATGAGGACTACACCCCTATAATACCTGACGCTGTGACGGATTATTACTTGAATAAAAATGGTTTTGAGACATCTGATATCAGGATAAAGCGGATTTTAGCTCTGGCTACGCAAAAATTCATAAATGACATTGCCACCGACGCCTATGAGTATTCTCGTATTAGGTCAGCCTCGTCGGTTTACAACTCGTCAAACCCACAAGCCAGGGCAAGACAACTTGTTGCTGGTCAACAGAATCAGGGTCAGATGGCGAATGAAGAGGAGAAAGCCACACCTTCCGGAGGTGGAGGGTCCTCAAACGGACAGCAAGGAAGAATATCACTTACAATGGAAGATCTCAGCTCTGCCCTCTCTGATTATGGATTGAACGTGAATAGGCCTGGCTTCTATAGATAGCTATCGAAAATAAACCTCTTCAGCCATGAACTTGCAGATACTAATAACCCTTCAGATAATATTTTTGCTTCAATAGGTACCTTTTTCTATGAGGTCGTCCTGGTTTCTTGACGGCGCTTTACTACAACAACATTGATGAGCATGTGCCAAAAAAAAATGTCCTGAATATGACCGTACTATCATCCACCCCGAATCATTCTATGGGCAAGAACTGATTATATTACGGTCGATTATGGGATGGAAACTGTTATTGAATTACGATTATTAGCTCAACTAAAAATGAAGGAGTACTACAACGACTGTCGTTCACCAGCACGCCACTTTCGTTATAGTAAGAACATTTGTATGTGATGTTAGCTTGCAATGTATTACTGCTTGCGCATCGCTATTTTCTGCTTTGGGGTTAAGCACTAATATGCAGAGCGCCTTGTCTAAATTGGCGGCGATCATATATCTTGACAGAGGGTTTTGACTCTCAGTATGATGTTTTGCAATGCTCTCGTGCAATAGTTACACAAGTTTTTCATGACGGCGTTTTTCCTCGTGAAAATTGTTCGATAATGTGTACATTTGACTCCTTCAAGGAACTTTCAGGATTCATAAGGTGTCTTCGTTCGGGATGCGGGATTGAATGTCCAATACTACACATTTTTATTTGTTGGACTGAGCCGCAAACGGTTCGAGTCAAAAGTCTGCACTCAGCGCTGTACCAGAGGTAGAGAGAATGACAATATTGCTCACAATTGACTGTGTTAGACACAGAAACTAGTCATTAAACACAAAGCGATAAAGAGAGAAGGGTGAACAAATAAAAATCTACATCTCGAAAGGAAGAAGTTCGATGGTGGTAGTATCCCGTAAGTATTATCCGAAGCACACGCTGAAAAAATGGCAGGAATAAAAAAGAAAAATCTTATCATCACAGCTCTATAGATTGCAACCACGTCGATTAGCCATTGCTAGTCATTTCAAAGTGACAAGCTCTTCCGCGCTCGTAGGATGAATAGCCACACAATTGTCAAAATCTGCCTTCGTGGCTCCCATCTTTATTGCCACACCAAAACCTTGCAAAATTTCAGAACTAGCATCACCCACAATGTGCAGTCCTACAACTTTCTCCTCCTGGCCAGCGCAAATTAGCTTATAAGCTGTCGGTATCTTGTGCTCGGTCATGGCGTAATACATGGAAGTGAATCTGGATTTATAGATCTTGAGATTGTCCGAGCCATATTTCTCAATCGCTTCCTTCTCCGAAAGCCCAATAGAGCCGGCCTCGGGGTGAGAAAACACCACGGAAGGGATGTTGGAAAAGTCTTGTTTTGCATTCTTGTGAGGACCAAAAAGTCGATCCGAAAGCTTTCTACCTGTAGCAATGGCCACTGGTGTGAGCTCGACGCGTCCAGTAACATCACCGATCGACAAAATTGAGTCTTTCGTGGTTTCCTGATACTCGTTGGTGACCACATGATCCTTTTCACTCAAGGCAACGCCAACATTCTCTAGACCTAAACCTAACATGGATTTGCGGCCAATAGTCCAAATGAGCACATCTACCTCAATGGTGGCTGTATCCATGATTACCTTCAGCGATCCGTCAGCATTTTTCTTCACTTCAACGACATTCGAGTGTTTGTGAACCTTGATTCCCTCATTAACATAATGGTCAGTAACTGTGGTTTGAATGATATCATCAAAACGGCGCAGAACTGTCTCACCACGGATAATCAAGTGAGTTTCAGTATTCAGTCCATGGAAGACACCAGCTAGTTCGATACCGATATACCCTGCGCCCACGACTGCAACTCTCTTTGGCTGCTCTTCTAGGGCAAAAAATCCATCAGAGTCGGTTCCAAGTTCAAAACCTGGTACTTTCTTGGGGTAAATTGTCTCGCCACCAGTGGCAATGAGGATTTTGTCAGCAGAAAAAGTTCCCAGTAGCTTTGACTTGTCGGACTTGTCAAAAACGTCGACTTTGCCCTCCTTGTTGAAATGGGCAAACCCATACATGTACTCCACTCCTTCCTTGGTGAGGTTTCTTTCATAGATCCCATTCAGTCTGGCAACATATGCATCCCTTTTCTCCTTGAACTGAGACCAGTTGAAGGTTTTAGACAGTGCGGGATCAACATCGAACCCATAGTCTTTAGCTAAAGCAATCTTATTGGCCATGTCAGATGCATACCACATCACCTTCTTCGGAACACATCCAACGTTGACACAAGTTCCACCCATACGATTAGATTCAATTACTAGAGCACTAGCTCCATACTGAGCAGCTCTTCTAGCAGAGGCAACTCCGCCCGAGCCTCCTCCGATTACTAAGTAGTTGTAATGGGTCTTGCTGATAGGTGCCATTTTTAGTAATTTATTCATCTGGGTGGTGTCGGGGTGTTGCGATGCAGCACGTGCAAACTTTATTTCATGTCATTTGCAAACGAGTATCATAAATGTCAGTAAATTCATTGACTCGTTGCAAGATAATCCATCGCACTGCGCACTTGGCCAAAGAAGTTAAGAGAAGGAGGTAGAAAGCTATGTGTCTTCTTACTTCAATTACATTCCCATTGACAAATGAGGTGTGAATCACTTTTTGAATTCACTTTGAAAGTTTCTCACACAAAAAGCAAATTCAAGTTGAAAAAATCAATCACATGTTTGCCGTGCGATTGCTTTTGCTTTTTGCTTATCCCAACCGCTTATTAGATCTATCATCTACTCAAACACTTTTGAATCTATTTAAAACGCCCATTTCGTGAATTTTGTTTGTTGATTTCGAACTTGAGTTTTCAAAATGCTCTGCCAAAACCATTAATCAAGACAATTTGCAGTAACGATACTGCCGTGCAAGTGAGGGAAGCGATTAAAGGAGCATAAAGTGTATAATATAACGATACATCTGACATATCGGGAGTCATTGACCGAGTGTGGCATCAGCAAAAAAAGCTAGTGGATGCTGTACTTGTTTTTCGCCTTCATTTTCACCACGCTCATTACACAAGACATGTTTTGCAGCATCATTATAGTTGTCGAGAAGTGGAAAACACGCTAGCAAACGAGCGTGCTATTTTTCAGATGCCTCTCTTTTAAATGCAATGTAAAATAGAGCATTATCTATCTTACAGGGAGACAAAGGTCACCTAATGCGGAAAGAAACGGACACAACAGAATATCTTGAGAATTCAGCTATAAACTCAATCGAGATCCTCTTGCTCGACATACTGCTGTTTCAGCTCATTGAACTCACCCTCATTCTCTAACAATGCTTGGATCTGAATCACACCAGATATTTCGAAAAGCTCAAGAATAGACTCAGCTTTTTCGATGGGATAAGTTTCAAACACCTTATTAACATTATCCAGTGAGCCAGTTTTCAAAGCGTCTTGCATCTCTTGAGGAATCTTTAGGAAATGATTGAACTCTGCTGAATCTTCCTCAGGGATACTGACAATGAGTTCACTATTCGGGTCGAGCGATTTGAGCTGAATAGTTTCTACGCCTTGGGATTGATTTTCTTCCTCCTGAATGACCTTGCATCTGTTTTGTATATGACTGAACGTTTTGGAAACATCTTCATCAAACGCTTTTCTCGCAGGATGATTCCTATCTGACATCTTTGAAATAAACATTTTGATTGCTTTTGACTTTTGCTCATTTGAGGCAACCGAAGCTAGCTGATTGATATACTGAAGCAACAGCGAGTTGTGAACGATTTGAAAGGCTCTTTGACTATCACCCGCAAGTTCAGCATCGAACGCCTTCATCAACAACGCGTCCTTCTGCTGCTCACAGATGATGTAGACATGGTGATCCAGAAACTCAGCCAATTTGAAATAGTCAGAAGCACTGATATTGGAGAATTGCCATGTTTCTTCAAGCACCTCCAGCTCATCTAAAGTTTCAAGAGGTTTAGACGGAGACAGTTCAGATTCAGAATTAGGTGGCTTTGATGTCTTAGCAACAGATGAGACTTCTGCATGAGGAGAATTGATGGTCTCCACCTTAGTCTCCATTTGAGTCTCAGGCTTAGACTTGTTCAAAAAAGAGCTATTCCAACCATCTCTTATATCATCGGAAGAGATATGTTCACTTTTCTCCTTATAGAGCTCCTCCAACTTGGGTTCGATCTGTTTGAGGACTTTCTCAATTTTATCACGATGGTTCATGATTTTAGTGCGAATAGCCTTTCCTGTTATCTCGGAATTCTCCTTCTTCAAATCTCCCTGAATCTGCTCGAAAAGATCATCGACCATGTCATTATAAGTTGGCTGATCTTGTGATTCTTCGATATCGCATTTCTCATCTTTGTCAAACCTCGAGTCAACCCAGTCACGGCGAGTAGTATCATTGGCCAAAGCTTCATCTGTGAGTTGCAGTAACATTGAGTCGACGCGATCATTCAAACGATTGTACATCTCCTTTTGAACCCTCAGATTCTTGATGTTGGCCTCCCTTTGAACTCTTTTCTCGTGAATATCTCTCTGTTTCCAGCGGATAAAAGAATTTTTATCAACATTCGGATGCACTTCCACGTCGCTATCGTCAGAAAGCTCAAGCTTGTCCCATTTAGAATAGTCGATAGCCATTGTTGCGCCTCCTCACACCATGCATTTCGCAGTTTGTCGCCTTGTGTGTAAGTCTTTGATTTTCCCTGATTAAGCTGTGCCTTACGTCGCTTCATAGTATAGGATACTAGTATAAAGACTAACAAATCAACATCATTTTTTTCTTGCTTACGCACATGTCATAAAAGTGAAGAAAGTGAGAGTTTTGCCTACAACTCCAAAACATCACATAAATAATTATACGCCTTTTCATGAATTGTCGGTAAAAGTTCTTTTGACCGTACTCAATATGGCAGTCCGAATGGCGATCATGAGCACACAGAATGACTCGTGTTACAACACATCAAGAGAATGCGGTCCTCCAATAAGTTGTATGTTATTGAGACCTTCATTTTTGAATCAAATGCGGTCTTTTAAATTCCATGTGTTTAGATTTGCTGAAAAAACAAAAAGATTGCAGCACTACAGATTGCACCACTCTAAATATATCGAGTTTCGTCTCGACTCCAGATGTCCCACAATTTTTCTCAGATCTTCCAAAGAAATTTCAAGAAAATACATTTTGGCTGACTCATTTGTGTCAGCAGACGTTGAAACGTCTGTCAAAAACCCGTCTCGCTGCAAAAGCTCCCACAGCTCTCTCATTGTGGATCTAGAACATGGACTGAGAGTGGAAACGATGACGCCCGAGCTCTTTTCCAAGTTCAGCATTGGAGACAACTTGGCATTATTTGACATTTTAGTCAGAGCGACGTATTCTTTGTAGGCCAATTCAAAATTGATGGTCTCAAGATTCAATTTGAGATACACCCTTGCTGCAGAGATGAGCAGAGCCAATCCCAGATCGCATGAGTGTGCAATTATATCATCAAAAGAAAGGGGTTTGACCACATTCAACTGCGTGAAGTCTAGACTGGGAGAGTCGCTCGACAAGGCAGATATCACGGGAATCATGGCATTCTTTATCACATTGACATCTTTTGTTGTAAGGAACTCTCTGATACAAAGTCTGCGAAGACTCGAGCTTTTATCGAGCTCTTGACTGATAGTTTCATTTACATACTTGGAGTAAGAAGAGATGTCCACACAGTGTATAACGACTTTTACAAGCTCGAGCCAGTCTTGTATCGTCCTCGAATGAGCAGTCTGAATTATTCGTTGAGAAAACCGTGATTTCACTCGTTTCTCGAGAAGTTCTCTGGTTGTAACTTTTGTCGAGATTCCTATAACAGTTATTGGAGTCTGATTGGAATTTTGAGATAGTTCAAAAAGATTGTATAGCACTGCTTGACGAGAATGTGAGGTGAAGCCCTCGAAGTTTTCAATGATCACCAATATAGGCATGTTTGATGCCTGAGAGCCACGACTGAGAGAACTCTGGTCCAATATCTCGAGGAGCGCGCTCATAGTATACGTAATTGAGGTTTGCTCAAAAGTAGAAGTAGCTTCACCGCTCAGTGCTTTATCTAGCATACCCCTTTCAAATCCCTGTTTCAGCGAAAGCTCGTGGTCCAACTGACGTGCAAACTCCCTGATCGCGGAGTTGTCATCGCTCTGGAACTTACTGTCGAGCCTTATAAGCATGTATTCATTACCAAACTGATTCTGCAGCTCGATCAACGCATTCTTCACCAAGCTACTTTTGCCCGTCTTTTTCGGCCCAGTTATTAAAACCGAGTGTCCCTCATTGTCCTTTATCGTATGCTTCAAGGTATTCAACAGTGACAAAAATTGTTCATCAAGTCCAAAAAGTTTATGCGGGCCAAGCGTGCGGTCCTTGAGATTTCTTAAGATTTTACTTTTGACGACGGAAACATCATCTGGTTTGATCTGACGCTCTCGCAACACTTGTCCAACAACATCATCTTCATGACATTTAGTTAAGCGTACACTGCCTATGTGGCCATCAAAATCTCCTCCCTCCTGGCTCCAACCAGTTGGGATTCTCTCCAGTGTCATCGAGTGGTGAGGTTTAAGAATATCACTTGAGTGAGACTCGAACTTGTAACCTGCAGCGCTTTCAGGCAGGGGGCAGAGTTCGGAAATTATGCACAAGTCAGGGGTCCCATGGGGAGTTCTTGTAGGTTCAAAAAAACATTCACCTCCTGACACCATTGATAATGGCAGTTGGGATTCCAGTAAAACTGCTTAACGAGGCGCAGGTAAGCAACTCTTTTATCATGATATATGAACTAACCATCAGGGACATGTTATTACGATAGAGCTGAATGGTGGTGAAACGTATAGAGGCAAACTCCAGGAATGTGCGTAACTTTTATCAGTTATCAATACTAACTACTAAGCCGAGGATAATATGAATGTCCAGTTAAATGATGTCACGGTGACGTCGAGGGAAGGATCCGTGACCTATATGAATCAAGTCTTCATCAGAGGAAGTCATATACGCTTCTTCAGTGTGCCTGAGATACTGAAGAATGCTCCTATTTTCAATCCGACCCACGAAAAGCCTCCAGCTCCGATCCGTGGACCAAAAAGAAGGTAGATAAACTATTGAGATGTTTTCTCTCCTGGCAGTGACCGGATGGAGCACTTCGGACGTTCAAAGGAGTTCGCTGTATCTATTTGCCTCAATAAATATAAATGTTCAGTCGATCTTGGTGGGTTTTCAGGTCTCATACCATCATAAGCTACATTGAGTTGCCCTGTGTAGTTCCTCGTTCGGTGACTGTGTGGCTCCTTGCTCGGTGAATGCGTATTCTTACACTTTATACCGGTGTACTGTATTTGCAGTGGAGCATGATGGCAGAAGGTGACTCGGAATGATGTCCTCTTATTGATTCTCTAAAAAATCTGGAAAGACCCCCGACGATGGATTGATTAATTCTGAAGCGGAGAGGTTCAAAAATTCACGTGAACTATTTTCGAAAAGTAGTTGAGAGATTCTTCTTTCTTTCTGACATAATTCGTTCGAAGAAGCTTTCTTTTTCGGAAGATATCACTTCAGTATGAGGGGTATAATTACTCAAACTTTGAGATTTCTAGCTCAGAGGGAAAAGAAATTTTTGAGAAGAAAAGGCTTTTTTTGAAACCTAATGGTATTTGCGCATCTGCTTCCAAAACCTCGATAAGCTTCCTCAGATTCCGTATCCTGTGTTTTTGACTAGATCGGGTCAATGCTGCAACTGGCTGAAATGTAATTGTTTATTTGTGCCGAGATTTCTCACATTGAGCCACAGCACTCGTTATTGGTGGATTGTTCACTTTAAAAGCAATCTCTACACGTCGTTGTTCCTTGAGGTTCAACTCAGTGTTGAGCGATTCGAGCCAGACTTTTTTTATTGAACAAGGCACATGTCAACGTGGGGTCTATCGACAGCGAAGATGTCCTAGTCGAGAGCATTCATGACCAGAAAACCTTGATAAATTCTTGATCAAAAATAGAGCAAGCCTGGTTGAACATCAATAAGCGGGTATAATTGTGAGCGGTTTAAAAAGCTCACCTTTGAATCATAATGACTGGTGCAAGAAGTAAAGATCAAACGCCGTAGGTAGGGACTTTCACTTTTACAATCAAGAGTAAAGAGTTAAAAAAAAAGAGAGAATCATTTGAATATAGGGGCCCACCTCCCGGTGTAATGATGTGACTGCATGAGCTCGACTACTGACTTCCTCAACAAGGGCATAGACTTGATCCAAAAAGCCATAGAATCGGACACTGCAACACGGTATGAAGAAGCGTATAAACTCTACTATAACGGCTTAGACTACTTAATGCTCGCAATCAAGTATGAGAAGAACGCGAGATCCAAGGAGCTGCTGCGGGCAAAGTTCACTGAGTACCTCACCCGAGCCGAGCAGCTAAAGGAAGTCCTGGATAAACAAACTCAACAGTCTCAAGGGGAAGGAAATGGAGTGAGATCGAGAAAAGCCGACGGATCGAAGGATGATGACGACGATACGAAAAAATTGAGGGGAGCTTTATCATCCTCCATTTTGTCAGAAAAACCCAACATCAAATGGGAAGATGTCGCAGGCCTTGAAAGTGCAAAAGATTCTTTAAAAGAGGCGGTTATCCTGCCTGTCAAGTTCCCACATCTGTTCACGGGAAATAGAAAACCGCTTTCGGGGATTCTTTTGTATGGGCCCCCTGGAACTGGTAAATCTTATCTGGCCAAAGCTGTGGCTACAGAATCGAACTCTACATTCTTTTCTGTCTCTTCATCCGACTTGGTGAGTAAGTGGATGGGAGAATCTGAAAGGCTTGTAAAACAGCTATTCACAATGGCACGGGAAAATAGTCCCTCCATCATATTTATCGACGAAATCGATGCCTTGTGTGGCCCTCGAGGTGAGGGAGAAAGTGAGGCTTCACGTAGAATCAAAACTGAGCTCTTGGTGCAGATGAACGGTGTAGGGGACGATGCTACTGGAGTTCTCGTCCTCGGTGCAACTAACATTCCCTGGCAGCTGGACTCTGCTATTAGAAGAAGATTTGAGAAGAGGATCTATATTGCTCTGCCAGAGAAATCGTCGAGGGTAGACATGTTCAAAATTAATATTGGGAGCACGCCTTGTGCTGTTGGCCCAACAGATTTTCTGATGCTGGCGGAAATGACAGACGGTTATAGTGGGTCTGATATTGCAGTTGTTGTAAGAGACGCACTAATGCAACCGATAAGAAAAATCCAACAGGCGACTCATTTCAAGCAGGTGGATGATGACAAATGGACCCCTTGCTCACCTGGAGATCCCAGCGCAAAGGAGATGAACTGGATGGATCTTGAGGGAGATCAACTGAAGGAACCAGAACTGACTTTGAAGGATTTCATCAAGTCTGTCAAGGAAAACAGACCCACGGTCAATCAAGCTGATTTAAACAAATTTGTAGAATTCACCAACGACTTTGGCAGTGAAGGGAGCTGACGTTTCTATTATGTATGCTATTTAGTAGGTGTTGTAATCTACAGTACGTTGTTTCATGCTTTTTGAGATTTTGTTGGCAGTGGGTTAAGTGAATTGGCACGGTTTCCAGACAGTGTTAAGGTAAACACTTTACGTAATGAATGCAGTATAGAAAGAAGGATCACATCTTTCAAGTTTTTAGGAAATGCGAGAGGAAGGACCGAACCAGTACAATACGTTATGCTCTCTAGCGCATCTGTTCTACAATGTGCATGCAACGGAGCGGATACCTAATAAGAGAGATCCGAAGAAAAACCATACCGGCCTTCTTCTTTCAAGAGGCTATATGCACTTTTAAAGCCAAAAAAGGACACTTTGACAGACAGAATATCCGGTTGTTAGGCGAGTGCATCATTGCTGCAAAGGGTTTGGCCCCACTCAAGTACAGAAGTCCCGCATCTGAGAAACCTTACTACAAAAATGAAGTTTAGTTGCTTTGTATTAAAAGTTAATTCGAGAGCTAGTCATCTGCAACAGATTACAATATGCAGATTCCTAACGTTGACATATCCGTAATCAACCCGTTGCCTTCTTCAAGTTTCAATCAATGGTATCTATACAAGCTTTGGAGCCAAGTATGCTCATAAGATGCGTCGATCACCAACTCGAGATGTTTCCTTTCAGCGAGCCTGTCTATCATTCTCTGGCACAGAAGCAGCTCTAAACTCTTGATAGCTGGTGTTCCAACGATCTCGATTGGAGAAACGTTTTTTGTACTCAATCTCCTCACGATGGCTCTCTTCATGTTTATTTGATCGACTTTGAGCACTCGAGTATGGGAATGGTTGCGGGGCAGGGAGAAGCTGTCACGTCTTAAAAAGTGCGTGCTCACTATTTTATTGCTGTACGAGTCCCGAAACTTCGATGGTCGAAAATGAATGCTTGGGACAGAACTCAGACGTGAAAAAGGGATCTTTTTAAGCCATTTCGTGAATAACCAGCATTATGGAATATAGTATATACTGATTAGTCCATTCCTCCTCCATTTGTTATTGCATGATTTTTTTGAGTTGTCGATTTACTCTTTCAAATTAGCCAATTAAGCCATCAGTGAGATTTTTGTTGGCCTGCGTTTGAAGTTAATGTCTCGGGTTGCATTGACCATGGATATATAGAAGCCATGCTCTACTCGCCGGCTCAGACAACAAGAAAAGACGAAAGTTCAAACGCTACTCGAGTTGGTGAATAACTCATTTCACTGGTAAGGACTTTGATGGACAACAGTTGCACTTAGTCACTATTCTTAGAGAACTCAGCCCGATTTTGAGTTTACCGAATAGAAAAGTCAAGATCTCACCAAAACTCAGGACACATATTGATTAGCAAGTTGATTTAATCTGTTCCTTGCATCACGTTCTCGCACTTTTTAGCAGATAAATTTCAACAAACTCATCGTTTTGGCAATATACAAACAGAGAGGTCAATTCAATTTGTAGAAATAATTTGAGATCCTCAAAAAAACGGATTAGTACGAATAATTAGTCAGTGCCAAGTTTGTAAATATGCAAATCCCTATATTTATCAATCAGCCCAGCTAAAAACCTTCGCTCCCATCATTGGAACCTTTGTGGCGACCAGGTCGATCTTTTCGCCGTTCAATCACTTTAAATTCCTCTTCGTATCGAGGAGCCAGTTCCTATAGTCAGTTGTATTCGTTCACATTGTTGTCTACATCGCTAACCTTAGAGCTTGAAATTTTGATCACGATGAACGCAACGTTTTCGCCGCCGATGAAAGCTTTCGCCGCCACGCTGTTCTCCTCGTACAGTCTTTTATATGTCTCAAATTTCTCTTCCGAGCCATCCAAGACTGTAGCACAACCATTGAGGGTCACGGCAACAGAGCTGATCTCGTTCTGATTCAACTGTTCGAGAAAATAAAGAAGCGAGCTTTCTGGTTGACTCGGAGAGCTTACCCAATCGTGCACAAGAAGCGAAACCTTTGGATTCTCATTTATGTTTTGAAACTTTGTGGTGTTCTTCTGAGTGGCAAGCACAATAACGTCATCTGCGCCAACAAAAGTATAGTTCATCAAAGAGAGATGAGGGGTAGCATCAAGCGAGCACGTTGCTAGATGAACAAATTTCGACTTGAGAAGTAATTGTCTAACGTTAGTAGGAAGAGGTCCCATCATCATATGCGATTGAGTGGTGCACGTCTCGGTGTGAATCCTCAAGTACACTTTTTTCATGCATTCTCTCATGCTATTTTTCCACTGTCTGAGAACTTTTTTTTTTTCGTTTTGCTTCTTTTCGAGCGCAGTATGGATCTGTAGGTTAAGTCAGTCAGAAAAGTGACTATGAGTGCTGTAGCAGGCTAGTTTGATATGATGAGAGAGGGTTCCATGAAAATGCAGTGCATGTAATACATGTTATGTGTCTAGCCTTCACGTCTTTGCAGCAAAGTACTCACCATTGAACGATTTCGAATTGTGGACGTGGAGATCGAAGGGGTAGACGTTCCAGAAATGGCAACGCACTATCGCGCACCCTTAATGAGTAGTTTGGCCTTCTTCTGGTCTTGACCAATCTATAGATTTCGCGCTATCGTGCATAAAGATGGCAATTTCACTGTGAATACTGGAAATACCCATGCTCAGGGGAAACTACAGCCGCGTGTCAAAAGTTATACCAGAATAGCTACACTAGCCTTTGCGCACGGTCAATGGTGAAGATACGTAAAGCTGCAAAGCAGCAACAGCAAAGTGGTCTGCCGTAATGAGCATATCAGAATTCAGGTTGTTACTTTTCGCAGGTCCGAGGATTGATTGTAGGCAAGGCTGTTGTTACAGACCCCAATAGTGTCCCTTTTTTCTCAAGACAATCAATCCTGAAGCTTTTAATAAAACTCATAGTAGGGCATCAATAACATGAGATTTGCAAGCCTCCTATCGTAGCAAACCGTAAGAGAGTCCCATCGATACCTGTTGGTGTATGGATACTGTTTTTTTATTTCTTTTCCAACCGGTTGCTGCACTGCGTACAATACACCGCATGATGTAATTCTGCATATCAGCAATCAAGGGGTCGTATATAAAGGAACGAGGGCTGCTCATTCTCATCACTATTATGACTTCAATGGTTGCTAGACAAGTGAAAATGAGTAATGGGCTATCTCTGCCTACTGTTGGACTGGGCACGTGGGCCATCCCCAACAGACAAACAGCCGAGGTGGTTTATGAGGCTCTCAAAGCAGGATATAGACACTTTGACTGTGCAGTTTTGTATGGTAACGAACGTGAAGTTGGCGATGGAATAGTAAAGTGGGTTTCAGAGTCCTCCGAAAACAAAAGGGAAGATGTGACGTATGTTACAAAATTATGGAACTCAGAATGCGGTTATGTGAATGCTAAGAATGCCATAAAACAGTGTCTGGAGCAAGTGCACGAGTTGGAATACATCGATCTTCTGCTGATGCACTCACCTTTGTGTGGACCTGAAAAGCGGCTCGATACATGGCAGGCCATGCAGGAAGCTGTAGACGAGGGAGTTGTCAAGTCAATCGGTGTTAGTAACTTTGGACAGCACCACATTGAACAGTTACTCAAGTGGGACGGCTTGAAACACAAGCCAGTGGTCAACGAGATTGAGATCTCTCCATGGTGTATGCGCTCTGAACTGGCTCAGTTCTGTCAGAAAAACGACATCATCGTGGAGGCTTATGCACCATTGTCGCATGGGGGTAAAATTAATGAGTCTGTGATTACAAAGATCGCCAAGTCTAAGGGGGTCTCGAATGCTCAAGTGTTGATCAGATGGTCCCTCCAAAAGGGATACATCCCGCTACCCAAGACTCAGACTGTCAGTAGACTGGCTAGCAATCTCGATGTATATGACTTTGAGCTTTCCCCTGAAGAGGAAAAAGAAATTGACCATCCAGAAGCATACGAGCCAACTGACTGGGAGTGCACCGACGCTCCTTGATTTTATAGATTTAATGTACTGCTCAGATGTAATGAATTAGCGTGCTTTCCACAATGGTTTTTTGCAAACTTGATCACGGCAAGACTTGCTCGACGTTGAAGTCAAGGTCAAACAGTGAGGTTTGGATGACACCTGTTCAGACACACAATACCTCATATCTTTGGTCGTATTTTGAGGTATTTCTTTCGAGTTTGCACACTTTTAAAGTTCAATTTTCAAGCGCCTCAATCGTTCTTGACACACTTTTACAGACAAGGATTTGATGGATATCGAGGCGTAGTTGGGCTACATCACTGCAATCGTCTAAATTAAATTTCATCGAGAGTTAGTATCAAGGACATTTGGGCGAGTCAGCTCGGACTAATCATATTAATCTCGAACATGATTGTCGAGTGCCAGCAAACAGGCTGGTTATTTTGAAAGGAGAAGGAAGAATTACCAAACAAACCCTGTCTTATCTGAGCTGAACCAGAATTATCATAATTTTAGAACCTCTTCATTGCGTTGGTCACGTATATTCGATTTTTTGCCTTCCTTGTCACAATGTAACACGTCGCATTCGATAACCCCAACTCGCCAGTAAAGTTCTCGATGGCGGCTGTTACTGGCACTCCATTGAAGCAAGCTGATGCAATTGAGCCTGGTAGGATCGCTGTCGCTGTGATCGAGGTTTATAGTCGCTCGAGAAATTGATGTTGAAGATCCATACTTCTACAGTGTTGTCATTGAAATAGTATTTCTCACCCAGAGAAGTAACACAGACTCTCTCCCATACCTTCTCCCATCGTTTGCATGTTCAATCGTGGAGGGAGTGCGTTCAGATAGTTGACATAGATTGAGCCATAGGGTCCAAATCATTTTATCAATCACTTGACATCCCGATACCAGACCGTCAACCATGACGCCTATTTGGGAGAGTTCATGAACGCAGGAGAAAGAAAGCCAACGCACACGACGTAAATGAGCTACTCTCCATCTTGCCTAGGGTGTACTGATGTTTACTATGCACCAATGCTAGACGATTCCGATGAGAAGCTCTGCGAATTCTATCAAATTTCAACCGTCCAAATGACCTCATTTCAGGATGATGACATTGCTGCTCCCCTGAACAGTCAAAGCGGTCAAATTGAACAGCGCACGAAATCCAAACATCCAATGGATCCTCTTGGCTTCCATGATTCAGTAATAGACGAGCTACTCGATAGAGATATCATCAATAGCACGCGATCCCTCGCTGTAATGAAATATCTTGTTGACTCAAAAGCTTTCAACCCTCGCCTCTTCTTGTCGCAAATCCATTCAGACAAATCTTTCAAAGAGCTGTCTCGCTCTCTAGACTACCTTGAAGAAGATTTGTTATCGAAGCGAGACGAGCTTAAGCGCATAGTCAAGTCAGAGCACTATGGGTTTATCAGATCAAAAAATGCACTGGATCAGATTTATAAACAGTTCGAAGAGACAGACTTGTTAAACGATGGGTGCCTCGAGAACTCACTTAAAGATGCAACCACGCAATCAACACATCTTATGAATCCTATTTTGGCAAATGAAGAGAGGAAAGCTGCAATCACCGCCACCTTGGAGATGGTGTCGCAAAATAAGTTCCTCTTCAATCTACCCAGCAGTCTGTCTGCGAGTCTGGCGGCAGAAGATTACGATTCATTGATGTCCGACTATAAGAAAGGCGTACAAAAACGACGTGCCATAGATAGAGAGGAAAACAGGATACTCGATCGATTTTGGACGGAGGTGGAAAACACAGTCGACGAATATCGAAAAATCCTTTACAATCAGTTGGCCGGTACTTGTTTAGAAACGCTCAAGGTGACCAATGGAAAGCTGAGTGATCGAAAATTTCTAGAGCTAGTGTCTAAGCTGATAGAAGCTGGAGTAACTGAAAACCCGCTCCTGGATTTTGTGTCACTTCAAAAAGACCAGATTTGTGAGTATCTCAATGAAGACCTGGAGGAGGGTTTTATTAAAAAATTTAGTCTGGCAAAAAGTAAGGTTTCGCTATCCGAGACATCTTTGAAGCTTCTTTACTCAGCAAGAGACGGCCCTTCTGATAACTCATCTGTTATGGAAGTATGGACTGCCATCGACAAAGGTGCTTCCGAGATTTTGGACAAAATTTTACTCCAAGGCGTAAAGCTTAGCTTTGTCATCGACTTTGCTGACGAATCTGCTGAGATTGATCTGAGCCAATCCGAAAAACAACAGCTCCATGGTATTTTAGAGAACCTCTTGAAAACAATGTTCTCAAAGCTCTCAACTATACTCAACTCCGTTGTTGAAGGGTCGAACTTGGTCACTTCTATTTCATATATGGTTGCTCTTCAAGATCGCGTTGCTCATAAGTTTGCGGACGCGGCTAATTGCGGTTCAACGAGTATAACCACTTCCCGGATTATTGAGATGTTCCGAGCTGCATTTCTCGATGTCAACACTTCCATGGTTAGCGCAGCTCTTCAAAATCTCATCTCAGATACGGCAAATTTCAAGTTCCTGGAAAATTGGCAGACGTCAACTGAAACACCTGGATGTACTTTGATGCCTGATTTCATGTTGTTTTACTACTCAAAAGGAGTTTTGAGTAAACTATGCAAGCTGCTTTTCCACAGCGTTGATGAGGACCAGTATCACATTATACCGCCAGTGCCAACCAAAAAGATGCTTGTAGGTGTTGAGACTCAATTTCTACGCTCACTGGATATCGTGCTCGAGTCGATGTTTGTACAGAATCTTGACTTTTTCCAATCCAGCCATTCAAAGGGCCTACAAGTCGACAAGGCTTTTGCCTATGAAGTATACTGCTACACAAATTTCTCTCGCATTGAATCGCATGTCCTTCCGGAGGTGATCACTCTTTTCGACGAGCTCTTCAAAACCAACCTCAGAAACGAGCAGCTTGAAGTGTATTATACGCTGTCCAAGCTGGAAGTCGAGCTGTTCGATAGATGTCTGTCCTCTTTGAAAGCAAATCTGAACAAGATAATCACCGAGGATCCGATATTTCAAGATCCTTTGACAGTCAGTTCAGTGTGGAAGAGTCCCAATCCTCCTCACAAAGTGAATGCCTATATGCGAAAGATTTTGCTTTTTCTCGTGTCGATAACAACTCGACTCTCAGAGCTGGCAACGTCTCACGATGTCACTGTCAAAATATTTCAGGAACTGGGTAACCATATCCTGGAAAAACTTTTTGATGCTTTCAGGCCAATGATTGGCGATTACACAGTGGGTGGTCTGCAACAAGTGTGTGTCGATTTGGAGTTTTTCGTCACCGTTTTTGAAAACTATTTGAACAATGAAGGGATGAAGAAGAGTGAGAGTATCTACCGCAAGGTGATCCAGCTGAATTTGGAGAAGGAAAAAGTACTGACTAGTGTTGCTGGGCTTTTGCAGGACTCTCTGAACAACTGCAGGGTGGAATTTTCTTGTTTCGAAAAGGCTTAGAAGTTGAGGATTTGCATGTTTGCGGCACGAAATGAGCAGAAGTACTTTCTTTGCTGAAGGTTTGATCGATCGAGTTTGTTCGTTGTGACTTCATTAAGCGAGAAAGCTCAGATAATGATTTCAGATGCCAGCCTGGCATTCAGAGATGGCTACCGGGAAATTGTGAAGACCAGCGCGATTGGGTCATGGCGGGGCTACTTTCCAAAGAGCCCTTTTTCAATAAAGTGTGATACTAGCGGATTAGCGCATTCAAGAAAGACCTATTTCGTCACAGCTGAAACCACGGGTCAATAGGCTGATGATTGGTGCTCGGGAACCGTTTACAAACTTGGATTCTCCCGTCGCAAGGAAAAGTTGACGGGGGAGCATGCATGGCAGAGGAAAGCAGGCTTAATTCAAGTGCCGCTTCTGCCTATGATTATCTTCTTTGCCAGTACCTATGTGCTTCTTTATTATGTGAAAGCCGGCCACTCACCAGAACTGCATTATCTAGAAACGACTCTACCCTTAAGCAGTGAAGAGCTGATACAGATGCAATATGATGAGTCACTGCATGGAGAGGACAATAGGCACGCTTCTGTGCCTTTTCCTCGTGTGAAGAAGGTTTAATTGCGTATGTCGGAACGTGAGCTCCACTCACAATGAGCGTTCTCGTTTAGTTGAATTTTTGATTTGATCTGATCAAATATCTATCCATGTTTTTATTAGTCTCGGTCTTTTTTGTCGGAGGACTTTGCCCACACCCAGAGTTTACCTTTTCTTGGAAGTTTATAGTTCAAGTATTCACAACCAACTATCATCAGATAAAGATGCAAAATCATATATTCAAACACGTCAATCACCGCTACCCGGAGGTGCTCCAGCTTCATGATCTTGCTGATAGCCGACAGCACAAAGCACAGATCAACTGATGCACAACGCCAATGTGGCGCGAGCCAGCTTTGTGGAATCCCGTTGTCCTAAGTTAGTCTTTCCAGTTCTGATTATACTCACTTCCGCGTGAAAATTATAAAGCCCGTTCTCTATTTAATATGCGAGATGCAAGATTTTTCAGTTCCAGTGCTTTCGAGTGGTCTTCAACTTCCACAAATTTCTGCCTCTTCGGAGTCGGTGTATAGAGAGTGGTAGTTTTCCCAGGCGTATGAGGCATATCAGCTCGTTTCCTTGGGGTGCTCTGCACTTCCGCAGGGGCTTTACCCACAAGAGTCCTTTCGAATTTGAAGGAACCAGCCATCTTCTTCATCGCTGCGTTCAATAGTGCCGGTTCGAGCGACATCTTAACGAGATATACACTAGCTATATACGGCTTGGCCGCAACATGATTTAGTTTGAGCAGCTTTGGTAGCGTTTTTATGGGAACAGCACCATAGTACAAAATCAAGATCGCTGGCTTGACAAAACTATACTGCTTGATGAACTCCAAAACTTTCTCCAGCACCTTTTCCTCCTTCTTATTGCCAGTGAAAAGCAACACAATGAAGCCTGCATTCTTGAAATAAGCTCTGGCGTTGAAATCGTGAGGCAGTGTGGTCAACGAGATGGAGGCTGTATGATTAGTTATAGTTCTGAGATGCCTATTTCCTGTTTCCTCAAGCCCGAGATGATTTGCAAGCCAACTGAAAGTGGCCGAGTCTGTATGCTCTGTGAGAATGAGCAAGTTGATGCGAAAGTCTGGTATGCTTAAAAACTTGTGGAATATCTTTTCAACATCAATTTCCGCCTCATTTTGATTGATTTCAGTGTGAAGGGATGATGTGTTGTTAATAGTTGTGCTGAAAGATGTGTTGTTCATGGTGGTGTTGCAAGAGTTGTTGACAACATGATTCTTCGGAGAAGCTCTGATAATCCTTCTTCCCAAGTTTTGACGAAACAGAAGCAGCTCCTTACGGCGGCGCTGCCGATCTTTTCGGCGAGTATAAATTTTCTCAGCCATTGGCTTCAAAGCACGCAGGAGTAGCTTTTGCATTCTTGATTTGTTGAATGAATCCGCCCGGGCCTCGAGAATGGTCTGGAAACAAGCGTCCTTCACAAAAGCGACAAATAAGTTTTCACTGAGATCTGCAATGTACCTGGATCTTCTGTCCTGGTGGTTCGATTCCACTACCGAGGTGACGATGTTCGAGATCTGGGACAGAGCTACAGATCGAATTACCTCATTCGCAACAAGGCGAGATGCCTGCGGGAAAAGCGGAAGGTCTACCATTAGAGAGGGAGGACTCGATACTACCCTCTTTGGTTGGCTGACGATACGCTTCTTTGGAATCGACTCAAGTTGCGGTTTTGTCAGTTTCGGTAAAACCTTGGGTGTTTTACCACTGACTAGGCTTTTTTGATCCAAGTTTTCGATAAAGGAGTCTAAAGTTTTAGAAAATGCCTGCCGTTGACGAGGCTTATCGTGGATGCTTGTCCATTTTTTGAAATCCACTACATTGCACACTTTTATTCCATCTTCCACATCAATTTTCAGATCCCAGTAGTGTAAAAACTCCTCCGCATCATCCTCATTGTCAAATCCCAACATCAACACAAGCTGGCTGAGAAAGAGAGGCTTGCCGTGAGAATGATAGCACCGGCTCATAGCTTTTAGTGCGTAAAAACGAATTTCGTTGAACTTTGTTTCTAGGAGGAATGACAGAAGAGGAGGAATTGTGCCTGAGCAGCACAGCTGGAAAAAAGTGGTGAACAGGTTCAAACAACCAGCTACATTTTCGTGACCTCTTTCCATGATGTTACTCTGCGAAATCAAACCACGCATCTTTAGAGCGATTTGGATATGAGGGTCCAATATTATATCTTTCGGGATTTCACGTTGAAGCTCTGGATCGCGGAAATGCGATATGAGTGCATAACATCTAAATTCAGGCTCGTTCAAGCACGGCTTACCGTTTGAACGGTAAACTTTATAAAATTCCATCAAAGTCTGAAGAGCCTTATTCATCTGTTCAATCTCCTGCTGTTGAGAATACTCGATAGAATTCCCTGCCATAACGTGCAAGACAAGCAAGTGAATGCGTACTATGCGTTCGGTACACTCTACAGCTTCGGGACCACAGTAGTTCTGGTAAGTAAAGTCCTGTCTTATCGACCTTGTTCTGTCCCATATAAACGACTGTGCCTCCGGTAGCTTATTTAGTGCAGTATCTGTTAGGTACTCTAGAGTCTTGAATAAAACAGCTGGAGGGCGCACGTCAGAAGGCAAAGGAGGTGGTTGACCTGCTGCAGGCCTCGAAAAAGCCTTCACCGCTTGTTCTCTCGATATTTTGTTTGTGTCTGGATCCTTTTCTAGATTTTTGACATTATTCTCCAAAGAACGTCGTATTCGTTCAAAAATAGGACACATGTCGTAACAGGAGCCTTTAAAAATGATCGCTTCATCTAATTTTTTTCTTGTGTTCTCGGCGTCGACCAATCCTAGCGACTCCATTTTGCTTCGCTCGATATCTCTTTTCTTTTGGAATTGTTCATATAAATCCTGCAGCGGCAAACCTGAGGACTCCATCTCAAGCATTTCCATCTGGTTTGCCCTGTCCCAGTCATTCTGAAATGGCGGTAACGCTTCCAAGATCGGCTGCTGTTTGACGAGGTATTTAGGTATCCTGTGAGGAAATTGTGCCACATTTTTTACAAATCCATACTTGATGGGGTCTTCTATGAGGCGAAAGTCATTTTTGAGCTCGCCCCGTTTGCTCTGGAAGTGGTTCACCTCCGTGAAGTTTCCAGTCATTAGATGGTGCGGGGATGCAAGTTGTTGACTAAAGAAGTTGAGGTCGTGCCTGACTCAAACCGCTTCTCTGTGACACTATCTCAGCGCTAATTCCACGCTTTGTAGAATGACACAAAGTCGCTTTTGTATCACAAGGTAACCGCACTGACAGCTTCTCCCTTTTGAATAAGACTTGATTAAAGTTATTTGTCCGCAAGGTCGCGAAAATCGTATCGAAAAAGGGTCCGGGGGGTAACCGTAGTAGACTGATTTGGAAGTAGCCGAAATATTAACAGCAGAATCGATCATTCGTCTGTTCGTAAATTTTTGGTCCTCGGCACTGTAGCTGTTCTGGCCATTTGCAGATCGGAGTATAAAAATCGGGGTCTGGCATTGTAGAAACGTCATTGTAATCGCCTGATCAAACGATTGCAAAAGATAATATGGGTTCTGGGGGCACCGTTGTAGACAAATCATTGTAATCATCCCGATCAAACCAATGCAAATGATAGTATGGGCTCTGGGAGCACCGTTGTAGACAAATCATTGAAATCGTCCTGATCAAACAATCGCACAAAATAATATGGGTTCTGAGGCCATCGTTGTAGACAAATCATTAAAATCGTCCTGATCAAACAATCGCACAAAATAATATGGGTTCTGGGGGCACCGTTGTAGACAAATCATTGTATTCGTCCTGCTCAAACGATAATGTGGGTTCTGGGGGCACCGCTGTAGACAAATCACTGTAATCGTCCTGCTCAAACGATAATATGGGTTCTGGGGGCACCGTTATAGACAAATCATTGTAATCGTCCTGCTCAAACGATAATATGGGTTCTGGGGGCACCGCTGTAGACAAATCATTGTAATCGTCTTGCTCAAACGATTGCAAATGATAATATGGGTTCTGAAGGCACCGTTGTAGACAAATCATTCGTCCTGATCAAACGATTGCAAATGATAATATGGGCTCTGAGGGCATCGTTGAAGAAAACCATTGTAATCGTCCTGATCAAACGATGGCAAATGAAAATATGGGCTCTGGGGGCACCGTTGAAGATCACCCTTGTAATCGTCCTGCTCAAACGATAATATGGGTTCTGAGGGCATCATTGTAGACAAATCATTGTAATCGTCTTGATCAAACGATTGCAAATGATAATATGGGTTCGGGGGGCACCGTTGTAGAAGAATCATTCTAATCGTCCTGATCAAAAGATTGCAAAGGATAGTAAAGTCTCTGGGAGCACCGTTTTGAAGCAATTCCTGTAATTATCCCAGCCAGGCGACGTTGAGGATGAGATTGGTTATGATCGCGATGTGGATGATGGATCTCTCACCTACATAGTTTTGCCTTCGGTTTGGTGTCATTCTGGGACGCCAGAACCACCTAAAATTCCATACCCCCTGTTTTGTATATAGAGTCACTCAAGCCCAGCCTTCTTGAGTGCCCTTTAGTTACCAAGGGCACTGGGGGAGCTTTGGAGAGGAGAGGAGGGTGGGCTGAAAATCTGGTAACCCTCACCTAATGGGAACTACGGTCCCTCCAAGCCACAACTTCTGATAACAAGCCCTATTTATCGTGTCATAGACAATGTAACCGATCGATGTCAATGGGGAGGCATTAGTTAAGACCTCAGTTGAGGAAGAACATGCCACAGTCGCTTATTCCAGTGATAAAAAGGTGTGTGCGTTTCGAGAAAGTATCTTTTTCAATGAGCCAATTTCCTCTTCGCTTCAATAATTTCTACCAAACTCATCAGAATATTTCAGGCAAAATTGAGTGCAATTAGAAAGTATGCCAGATGAAGTCGCCAGCTTCAAAAACAACCTCTCGCTTAGAGTTGATGGCGCCATCGGTGCAATGTCACTTTCTCCAAATGGAAGGGATGCTCTCCTGGCTGGCAGGAAGGGTCTTTATGTAATCGACTTGGAGGATCCTTTCTCACCGCCCCGATGGCTTCACCACACAACTTCTTGGGAGGTAGCTGACGTTCAATGGTCCCCGCACATGAGCAAACCGTACTGGGCTGTCTCTACATCTAATCAGAAAGCGTTGGTTTGGAATTTGTCTCGTCCATCCAGTGATGCTATCGAATATGTTCTTCATGGCCACACAAGAGCTATCACAGATATAAACTTTCACCCGGAAAACCCCGAAGTCCTAGCCACTTGTGCCGTGGACACTTTTGCGTTGTGCTGGGATTTGAGGGCTCCAGGAAAACCTGTGGCAAAATGGGCCGACTGGCGAGCCGGTGCGTCACAGGTCAAGTGGAATTTCAAAAATTCCAACATTTTGGCCTCTTCTCATAACAACTACTTCTATGTATGGGACCTAAGAATGGGTGCAGCTCCTTTGCACAAAATGTCCGATGCTCATAGTGGGAGAATCAACGGACTTGATTTTAGCAGGGACCAAGAAAATAAGTTGATCTCCTGCTCGAACGATATGACAGTAAAATTTTGGAACTTGGAAAAGTCTGAGCCTGAACTGGTTATCAGAACAGATTTTCCTGTCAGCAGAGCTAGACAGGTGCCTTTTGGAGAGAATGCATGTGGGATAATGCCCATGCGGGGAGGTAACAATTGCATATATATTGTAGACTACGCCGGACTAGAAGGTGAGGTGAGAATGAAGCCTAGCTACGTATTCAAAGGTCACACTGAGCCAGTCAAAGATTTCCTGTGGCGAAGCCGACATCAAAACAGCACTACGCACTTCCAGCTCGTGACTTGGGGTAAAGACTGTGATCTTCGTTTGTGGCCAGTTCATCAGGATCTATACGATAAAGTGGGGTCTCAAACTCGGAGACTGCCTTACAATAATTTCGACACATACTCTCAAGAGCTCTCAAGTGGTTCTTCCCCTTCTTTCATTGGGATGGAGACATCCAAAGACGACCAGTCTAGCAGCACTCATCTAAATTGGATCAGCGGGGTGAGAATGGGTAGATCGGGCAGCGATTTGCCTGCTAATTTGGGAGAAGAGGTGAGTGTTGTAGGTCGCAAGTTTTCCAAAGTTAGGTTTGAGAGAATAAGTGTGTCAACGGGTACACTTGTCATATCGCTTTGCGGTCCTTGGAGTGAAGACGAATCGCTGATTTTTTTGAGAATCGAAATAAACTTTCCAGCCCAGTATCCGGACCAAGCTCCGAGTATTGTTCTGGAAGAGAACCGGGACCTTTCCACTGAAACAAGGCAGAAAATCATAGACGGGGTGGAAAAAGTAGCCGCCTCTTACGCGGAGGTCAGGAAACCTTCTTTGGAGTCAATTCTTCGCTTCCTCATGGGGGAAGATGTGAAACTGAACGAAGAGGAAGAGCTTTTTCTTCCTGTGGAAGAGTATGAGCCTGCAAAACCGGTCTCCGACTCTTCAGATTCGGAGGACGATCTCAATCCTGCACACCAATCCAGTTTCAACATCGACTCTACCCCTTTGCCGAAAGGATGTGGGGCTGTTTGGACCCACTCTGGTCATTTGGTTTGTTTTTTCCTTCAGCAAAAGCAAAATCTGGCCAGCCTAATAAAATTCGACAAACAGGGATTTTTTCTGCAGTCTGAAGATTCCGCCTCGGAATCTGACTCGGAACAAGGCGAAGGATTCGATTCGCGATCTGAGATGTCAGATGATTCATCCTCAGACTCCTTTACGAATGACTGGAATGATCTCATCCAAAGGGAAGCCCTTCCAAATAGATCTCGAACTGTTCCCAATGCTCTGTCCACAAAAACATACAACTCGTCAAAAGCACTTAGTGATCGGTCACGTGACACAAGTAACAAAAATGTGGTCCACATTTACGATTTTCGACATCTTATGCCAGCCAAAATGGATCTTGCCTTTGAATACCGCATTTTAGGGGATGCTCCAGATGTTTTGGCTCGTCATAATGCAAACGCGGCAGCTTCTTTAGGATATAAAGAAGTTGCAGATTGCTGGAGAATTGCAGAAATGGTCCTTGTAAAAGATGTCAATTTACAAGAATGTCTTGACAGCGTGAGTCTATCTTCTCAGCAACGGTTTTTCCCTCGGAGTGAAGATTTCCAGCAAATTTTTCGATACTACTGGGGGTTTCACCCTTTTGGCTTTGCTTGGCTCGTTCAAGAGATGCTGGCTTATTTTGAAAAACTAAAAGACGTTCAGATGCTTGCGATGCTTGCCTGCATATTTCATGAAAACGATCTTCATAGATCCAACCCCAGCGTACCCATTCATACACCGTATGTTATTCCACACGAAACAGGCGTCTGTGGAGATGGGAACTCAATGGGGAGCTCCAGTTTTAGGTCGCTTTCTACGTTGCCAACTTTACGCAGAACTGCCATGTCGAGCGCTCAGTCGTTTCATACTCCCACAGAATGTCCCGTGGCTTCTGTGGAGATGGTAAACCCAGAAAAATTTGACTTCTACGAAGACACATACGTAAGTTCTCTGCTGGACCCTCTACACCGACTTGAACAGTATAGAAACGAGTACGCCTCTCTTCTTTATTCTTGGGGGCTTTACGCAGATCGGATCAAGATTTTAAAGTTCAACCACGGCCAGAGTCACACTCCAGGTCCATCCGAGTCAGATGGACGTGCTGGTTGGGAAGATTGCGAGCAACACCTGTACAGTGCCAAACTTTCAGAGGACGGAATTGCGTGCAATCGTGAGAGCATGAGTCGCTTGAGGAGAAGCTGTAATTACTGTGGATTGGAGATTCGAAAACGTCTTTTCGTCTGTGTTGCCTGTGAGCATGCGCTTCACGCGGACTGCGCAACTGCCTGGTGGTCCAATGAGAACGAGATTGAGTGTCCCAGCGGATGTGGGTGTCACTGTGTTCAGAAGTGGCGGAATAGCGGAAGCGAGAGGCTGGGATTCATGAACGATCTCAGGTGAAAATTTTTGAGCAGGCTTTGACTTCATTTAAACCTAGGGCCCCTTTCTTTAACCACGAATTTTACAGAAATATGCACCTTTGCTGACTTCTTTGAGTGGCTTTCGCAGCGAAGACTCTTACAAAAGAGTACATCACCGAAAGAACCGGCACGATTGAGCAAACAAGGATGGTGGGGATTTCAACTTTCCGTCGTTGAGTTCTGTGAGAAAAATTTCAATACCGAAACACAGAAACCGAGCTAGCACTAGAGTAACGTCCCATAGAAGTGCAATTGGAGTGAAATCGACTTCGCGTATTAAGGTTTTGTATTATGGTTCACTCATTGCGACGAAGCGTAAGCTGAGAAGCTATAATTCATTCCGCAGCAAAAATCATATGTAAGGATGCGTTTGTAACGCGATTGTGTGCCTATCCAAACACCTTGGCGCCTAATGAATAGAACTCAATCTCACAACAGTTCCCTTGGTTACTTCTTTCTTTGTAGTCATCCAATGATCTACGCCATGTCATTCCATCATGCAATCATTTACACTTTCTCGACAGCTGCATACTATACTCGCAAACGATAGCCTACTCGATAATGTACATCAGGGTGTAATCTATAGTTCGCGTAACGGTGATTTAAATCAGCTGTCGATACTACTAATTCGTAACTACTCTTACCTGTCTCTTTCCTTTTTGATTAATTTTCTTCCTTCTGAAGGCATCTTATGGTTACTCCACCTCCTTCAAATACTCTCACAGGAGACCCTTCTGCTCCTGCTGTTTGCGAACCGAAACGACATCTCATTCACAAGAGAGTGACGAAATTGCGTGAGGGATGTACACTGTTGATCGTCACTACTTAACAAACAGATCCTGTTGAAGGGAGACGTCAACTCAATCGTGATAGAATGAGAGGGCTACGTTAGAGACGTAAATCGTCCACTTGTCATAATCAGGAGCTGCTGCTTCTCACAGTCTTCCCCTGCGAGCCGAACAAACCACCCTACCTCACGAAGACGTCTGTAGTCCCTCCATTGACTTATCATTTTCTTTATTCTCACCTCCAACTCTTCCACCTCCTAACTTTCTCGTCTCCTGATCAATACTTCTCTCCGCATCAGTTGTTATCTATGGAAACACTCTTCTCAATGTCTTGGGAAGACACTCTGCCCTGCCAACTGTGCGACATTTGTGAAGAATTTCATCCCGATATGGTTCTTCTCAAATCAGGATGCTGGAGGAGGTGCACCTACGAAAAAGGAGGGAACATATCCAGCCGTGACAACAATAATGATCCTGGCAATTTGACAGATGAGTTCAGAGGGTCGATGAAGGGTTTGGCATTCACAGAGAGACTTCTTGTTGCCCGTTGCTCTCCCTTCATAACAGTTTGGATGACGAGAGGGCACGTGCTAAAGTAGACCGGCAATGTCATTGATTTTTTGCAACGAATATCATCTTTAGCTGTTCAGCTTCCTCGAGTTCCCGAAGAAGTTGACGTCTTGCTTGTCAGGAAAGCTGATTCTCGAAGTCCTGAAACCTTCAAAGGTCATATAGTCTGTAAATCAGAGGAGTGCGATCATTCGAAAGAGAGAAAAAAATGATCGCAGAACGGCTTGGTTTGTTAATTATCGAGAAGTGAGATCATTGAAGCGTAGCGGAAATGATCGCACAACGAGATGGATTCTCTTTTTCACCGATGACATTGGTTTGTGTATTGTCAAGGAGTGAGATCATTTGAGCGTAGCGGAAATGATCGCGTCTAAGCAATCTTATCGGAAGTAGTGAAAGTGAGTGTGAGGGATCGTCTCTATACCTTTGTTCGCTTATGGAACCCGATCGGGAATTCCCGGGGAAACTAGCGGGGAAAATGAGGGGAACAACAGGAATAAGAGGGTAAACAACAGGAATAAGAGGGTAACAAGCTATT
>JAJLWQ010000031.1:0-62254 GCA_030570875.1 Citeromyces matritensis
TTTTACAGCCTGTTTATTCATTAAACACAGCTTATGCAATAAATATTAGTCAAAGTTTCGTCAAGTCATTCGTGACCATAACTATATGGAGGGAAAAACCTACTGGTTTTCAGGACGAAGTTTTCTAACTTCCTTTCCAACCTTCCAGATCTCCATGTTTCTGATGGTGACCAGTTCCTCTTCAAGTCTGGCTCTGTAGTCAGGAGCACCGTTAAAGTCCAGAGATCTCTGGGTCTCGGAACCGTTCTTGACAGACTCGTACAAGTCGTTGAAGACTGGTTTCAAGGCCTTCTTGAAAACTGGGTACCAGTCAAGAGCACCACGTCTGGCGGTGGTGGAGCAGGCATCGTACATGTAGTCCATACCGTACTTTCCGATCAATGGGTACAGAGATTGAGTGGCCTCTTCAACGGTCTCGTTGAAAGCCTCAGATGGAGAGTGTCCGTTTTCTCTGAGAACCTCGTATTGGGCAAGGAACATACCGTGGATACCACCCATCAAACAACCACGCTCACCGTACAAGTCAGAGTTGACCTCCTTCTCGAAAGTGGTTTGGTAGACGTAACCGGAACCGACGGCAACAGCCATGGCGATAGCCTTCTCCTCGGCCTTTCCGGTGACATCGTTCCAGACGGCGTAGGAAGAGTTGATACCACGACCCTCCTTGAAAAGAGATCTGACAGTTCTACCAGAACCCTTTGGAGCAGCCAAGATAACGTCAATGTTCTTTGGTGGGACAACGTGGGTGAGGTCTTTGAACACTGGGGAGAAACCGTGAGCAAAGTACAAGGTCTTTCCCTCGGTCAAGAGAGGGGCCACGGTAGGCCATGTCTCAGACTGAGCGGCATCGGACAAAAGGTTCATAATGATGGTTCCCTTCTTGATGGCCTCGGTGACATCGAACAAGTTCTCACCTGGAACCCATCCGTCCTCGATGGCAGCTTTCCATGAAGCACCGTTCTTTCTGACACCGATGATAACGTTGAGACCGTTGTCACGCAAGTTCAGACCCTGGCCGTAACCTTGGGATCCGTAACCGATCAAGGCCATAGTGTCGTTCTTGAAGTACTCAAGAAGCTTCTCTCTTGGCCAGTCAGCACGCTCGTGAACAATCTCCTCAGTACCACCAAAGTTGATGGTCTTGACACCACGGATGGCAGGAGCGATGGTGGCGGCTCTGGACACGGTTGGTCTAGCAATGGCGGAAAAGGCACGCTTGGCTGGAGCAGCAGCGGCACGGGCACCAGCAATACGAGCAAGGCGAATAGATGCGTTTCTGATAGACATGTGTGGTGGTGAGAAAAAAAAAATTTGAAATTTTTCAACCAATTTAAAGAACCGTCACACGGACTGAGAGTTACGCAGAGGGGATGAAACTTACATAGGGAGATGTTGGTGTGAGGGTGGGACGGAATGACTCACAGAGGGTGGAATGTTCTAATAGCCACGTAGACTGTGCTCGGCTTCTAAGTAGATGAAATAGCCTTCCTCTCTACTGGAGCTGCGTTCCATCGTAAAGTGTCTGATTTCTGAAGGAAGAATCGTGTATATTGCCAATTCTTCCTGAAAACTTGAAGAAGACTACTCTAAAATGTTTCATACTTCTTCACACTGTGTCTATTCAGAGAGGTTTTGGGAGTATTCAATCCAGATTCAACTCACCTCTCTTTAGTAACGCATCGTACTCATGGTCATCGCCATTCATCACAAAATTAACTCATGAATACCTTTCCGAAGGTCATATTGATGCTCACACAACGGTTCTCTGGTAATCACAATGCCATTCTGCCCAAAAAGGCATCTAGATATATATTTTCATTTTCTCATTCTTTCACGTTGACTGCATTCATCAAATCTCTCAAACATTTACAATTGATTGAAAACTCGCTATTCTTAAGGGTCGGTTTGCTGCCCATCACATACGCCATTCTTACATCACAAAAGCATAACAATTCTCATACACATAATCACCAAAAGTCGGTACGTAAGTTATACTCAATAGGAGAGTCTTTCATGCCACTTTTCTTTGCTGGTAAGTCTCCATCAGTTGAATCCTCTTTTCCTCGCAATGAAGTTCTGCTAAAGCAACGTCGAGATTCTCGATGTCATAAGCGCACCTCCTCTTTTGACGATTTCTCGCTTAGGATACTTCCCTGCCTCTTCCTTCTTGGATGGTTAAGCGAGCTAGTTCGGATATATCACCCGCGTCATCTTGGAAATGATTTTTCATGACGCCCCAATTTTGTGGAGATGATCACCAGGTAGTATTCACTTACGCATAACTGCATGATTGTGCATGATCTTGAGTCTTTACAACATCTCTTGAACTCCAGATCACAAGCTTTGGCAAGCTGAGATCACTGGGCAACATTGATGCTTCAAGAACGTTTTCAAAACACGAAAATCAAAGCTATGTAGTCCCTTTTATCAGCCTTATTGGGTTTGGAGACGTCAAAGGATGATTGAGTGAACGGCCCTCAGAAATGATGTTCGCATTCAAGTTCCGCTTAGCAGTGATACATTTGAGCGTTACAATGCATCACTGAATGAGAATCAAATGAACCTTCTCTCCCTTATACTAAAATTAAGCCTATTATCGTAGTCATCTGTTTGTTGATTGGATTTCTACGTACGCTATAATTGTGTAATAAATAAATACCTGCGCATTAATTGGATAAACGACATGTGCTCCAAAATAAATTATTCATCTCTTTAAATGTCATCAACCACAACGATCAATGGTGATTTTCGAGCTGATTGCCAACCCATTGAAGAACAAATCAGCCTTTCCTCAAATGCAACAATTACAGGCCAATCACGACTTATTCAACCAAATCATCCCATTCGAGTAAATGACTCAATTCTCAAACCCCGAGTAAACTCAAGGTCATCCTCATGCTAAGATGAGTAATTCTATAACCACGGATGCCGAGGAAGATATAGGGGATGACTTTGTCCATAAGATTATCCATTGAGGCTGCCTGAGAATCGAAAAAGTGTGGGATGCAACAGTAATGGATGTTGAGGGATTAAACAACCATTACGTCACAACCGCCATAGCCACATTCGCATACGAATTTACATTTCTTATCACAGGGACGTTTCATGTAGTCAAGACGCAGGTACGTCAAATGACATCACCTCTAGCTACTTCACTGAGGGATTATGACTGAGCACTAGTTCATTTAATAATATCAAAGGGTAAATGCTATTAGACAGAACATCAACAGTCACGCCTAGACATCAGCACATAATCTACGATCAAACACCTCTGGAAGCTCCCAGGTCGGTTAGCTCAGGCAAATTGAAAAGGTTATCTTACTTGGCAGAACATCCCTGCACCATACAAAATACAAAAAATGGGAAGGTGTATTACACTGGTCAAAGTTGGTGGGATATTATCGCTTGGAGCTGTTTCTAGCGTTCTATCGTTAAGTGCCTTTTACGGGGTCAGCAAACTGCAGGAGCTCGTTCAATACGATCAAACCACATTCACTCCCAAACTACAAAGACTAGTGAACGCTACAAGAGTGACCGTTTGCGGGTTCGGGTCTCTTGCGTCGTGGTTATTTTTCTCAGCCTTTACCAAATCAGCTTCTCGTGGTAAACATCCGTACTTAGTTTATGCTGCTTTGGGATTCCTACTCACTTTAGTTATGTATGCCTTGAAAGCCTTTCCCAATGAGCAGAAAACGCTTCGGATAAACTTTTCTTCGCAAAGGCAACCCAAGCAGAAGAAGCAGGAAGTTTCTCCGCTTGACGATTCGGTTTACGGAGAAGTCCGTTCGGAAGAGGAAGACACCGAGGCTATTGTAGAACAAGAAGTGGAGCTAACTATTAAGCGCAACGAGGCGAAAAACAATATGGAGGCTTTGAAAAATGGCTATAGTGTGGCGTCTGCCATTTCGTGGATGGCATTTGCCATAGCAGCCGTTGGCATCATCGGCGATAAGTATTAGTCAATAAAATTGTTATCGGAAATCCCCCGCATAAACCTTGCGTGATCTAATCTAGAACCTCGGACCGCCGAGCCAATCAGAGCGCTTGTTGATATCTGCCATATGCACGGGTGCGTCGCCACAGGTGGCGTAAATTCTCGAATCTTCTGCAATTTGCTGCGCGTGTCACATCATTACCCGATTGAGCACAGTGAGTCAGCTGCTGTATATAAGCAGCGCCAGCCACCCATCCAACAACAAAACAAAAAAAATCTCAAAAAAAAAACCCACAACCCCCCCTTTGGAATACACATCGTTCTTTACAACTCTAAAGGGACTATCTCTGATCAATTGCATTTGTGTTACGTTCGGCATTCTCTCTCTATCATGGCCACAGCATCGGTTGACACATCCAGTTTAATCTCATCCCTCTCAAGTCAGCTGGGATCCACTATGGACGAATACAAGGCTTTTGAAAGAGGCGCGCTGCTAGGCGGCAAGTATAAATTCGTCAAGCAAATTCAAACCGGCTCTTTTGGCAAGGTGTCTCTTGCTACCGATAATCTAAACAACAGGTACGCCATCAAGTCTATGAAAAAGTCCATTCCTGGTGTTTCCAATATGGCTCGTCATGAAATTTCGGTTTTACGGAAGCTGGGCAAACATCCCAACATCTGCCAGCTTTTGGATTGTTTCGACACTAAAAAGTACATTGTGCTTGTACTTGAATTCTGTGATGACGGCGATCTTTACGACAAGGTGCACCACTCTCACGACGAAGTGATGAACCATCCAATGATGGTTGCTAGAATGTGCAGCTCTCTAGCAAAAGTTGTGCAGTACGCACACTCGTTGGGAGTTTACCATCGCGATATCAAGCCAGAAAACGTTCTTCTCATGAAGACTGGCGAAATCAAGCTTTGCGACTGGGGTCTTTCTACTCGTCAGCGCAAGAGTAGCGATTTTAACGTGGGTACTGAAAAGTACATGCCACCTGAGGCTATTCAGTACGGTGACACCAAGGGACTCACTTACGATGCCAAACTGGCAGACTACTGGTCTTTTGGTGTTACCATCTTGTTCACGTTGTTTGGAAAGTGCCCATTCAGAAAAGCGAGTTACGATAAGGATGCAAATTTCGCAGTCTTTTCGGAAGACCCCTCGGTTCTACTGGACTACTATCCGGACATGACAAGAAGAACTTTTTCGGCAATTGTTAACAATATGCTGTGCCTGGACCCTCAATCAAGAAACTTGGACAAGTGCGTTGCGCAGCTTGATGAGGCGTCCAAGGTTGGGTTCACCTACACTCAAGAGTACCAGATTGAAACCCTGTGCAACTCTAGTGTAGAAGTGAGCTACGAGGACGATTTCATGTTTGAGATGGAAGGAAACGCAATTGAGCAAAGAGAGCCATGTGTTTCGACAATGGGACCATTTGACGAAAATGTGGATTCCACTTCGCTTGTCAATTGCGCAAGCGAGCCGATTCCGATTTCCGGCCCGGCATCAATGGCTCCATTGAGCTCTCTGCCTCCATCTCTGGTTCACTCTGTTTATACAGAGAACAGCTTGCAACAATCGTATAATAACGAACTTTTGAACGGTGGCATGTCGTGGTTTGACGCAGACGACACTTGGGTCAAGAGACCCACTGATAACGGTGAAGCCCTCAAGGGAGGAGCTCACGTTACAGATTACGAATATATGAAAACGGTGAATGGTTTTGATTGGTATTAGTCATTGAGATGCATAAAAATTTATATACTTTTTTTTGAATGCACTGGTTGTAATGGAGAATTGATTATCTCTGACGCGAAGCGGAAGAGGTGATCTTGGTATTGGTTCTTTTGATTGTCTATAAATATCCCAAGCCGGAGCTTGGGTGCTCTAAGATTTGATGGATCTGTTGAAGGGAGGAATAGCTGCTATTTTCTTACACTTCCTAATGTTTTGATATTTGGAGTTGTGCATAAGAAGTAGGCACAGAAAGATGCATTTCTCAGCTGTTTTTGAGGCAATATCCAGGCTAAGAGGAGACGAGTCGGTACAAATACTGAAGATGTCTCAGATCTCCTATATTTCAAAGACCTGGAGACCTTTTGATCGTGCTGATGGAATTGAGGAGTAGAATTGTCCTATAAGGTGAGTCTGGGTTCATGAACAACTTATTTTGATTTGAAATATGAGTACTTTAAGTTGTCGAAATGCCGATACCAGTGTTCAGTATCATTTCAAATGATTGGTGACCATGGCGAGGTTAGACAGAACTATTAGGCGGGTTTGATTACTGAGAGTTGTTTGGAAAAGTCATGATTCACCCTTGAGCGAAAAAAAAGCCAGACATTGATCAAAACACAGCCGCAGGGGAATGGGCAGAAAACGGACAAGGTCACGATAAGAACAAAGAGCACTGAAGTGTTAAGATAAGGGCAACTTCCATCTACCCAGTACAATGTTTGGAAGTAAATGCATTATGCGATAACACCGACCTGCACTCTGATACTTGCATGTGACTGAACGAGGCCCTCGTATTAGATTCTAGTTTTAGAACTTTTAATTGAAAAGCAGTTTGAATAAACATGAACTTAATATTGAAGAATGCTCAAAGCCAGTGCGCCTAACATAAATTGACTTCTTTTCCGAATAACCTCTCGACATCGTGGAATTAATGTCAACTTATGTAGACAAAGAGATGTCATCTTTTTCCAATCTTTTGGTGTATATCTCAAACTCCTTTTGCGTAAAAGGCTCATCCGAAAGAAAAGATGTATCTCTTTGACGAGTCTCTAGAAATTGAGATAAAAATTGACCTTGCCGCTTGTTTGTAGTCACACCTTCCACTCTGCACATGCGATACTGATTAACAACAGTGCTCTCATTGAGACAATCACAGAACAAACCCTGAGATCGAGTTTTTTGGTTTAGGTTGATGCTGAGCGCCAAGCGTTTGGATGGGAAAAATCCTTTCTGATGGTTAAATACATTTGTCTTAAGTTCGCTCACTTTGTGAGAAAGCAAAATGTCTGCTTCTTAGAATGAAACTGGGAAAATTACTCGATCCGCTCGTCCAAAGGAAATTTGAATGAACAAGTAGTAAAGATTTCTCTTTCTTCTATTTCAAGACTCATTGACACTAACAATCTAATCAACCAATGGTTCAAGATTGGATGTTCTTGCAACGAGTTTATTATCTCATCATTGATTATGTTCATGCACGCTTCTGTGGACTTCGATCCACTTTGAGCGATACCTTTTGTGGTTAGGATTTCTCCATGTGTCTTCCCAATCTCAGAGACCTTGATGGACTGGGGACAAGTTATGTGGACATGAACCACTTTTTGTCACCTTGCCAGAATAGCTTCATCGATATTCGGCTGCTGAATTAATTCAAGGGTCTCGATCGTATGCACTTTGATGGCGTCGTGATTGGAATTGAGCTCGAAAACAAAAACACCATGAACTGCCCTATGACCCTCGGTGGATGAGTTTGCCAGTGAGTTTATCATTTTGATTAGCCCAGTAGTGGTTGTGGAGGAAAAATTCAAAAATAGCAGTGGACTTAGATCGATCGCCTTATCTCTGCCACTTTTTGCCTGATGGTCATCACAATTGACGTCGCAAGTTTTCCATTTCACAATGATTTTGGTGGACATGGGGAAAAGACCATATTGAGGAGATTTCTGAAAATCATGGAACGAGTTAGAGTTCTGATTGAATATCTCCTCGTCGCTCAAAGCGGATCCACCCGGACGGAAAACTTCAAGTTTATATATATGCAAATTGGTTTTGTGGTTCAGTATAAAATGGTTCATTATTAGTTGTAGCGTCTTGCACGCTGTAAAATACGACATCTGGCCCTTGAGAAGAGGTATAAAAGGATGGGAATATGGGCAGATGGCAAGCATGATGTCATGATCGAGCATTGTCGAAGGCAGCGATTTATGAAGTAAACCAGGAACACATTCTCTCACTCTGTCTACCATGGAGCCCAGATTCGCCGTTTTATTCTGCTTGTCCGAGTTGATCTCTTCGTTTGAGTCTCGTAAATTGTGTTGCTCTCGGGAGGAGTAGAGCCTATGGTTCTGCTGCAAAGTGATTCGGGCAAATCGGTGAAAGCTTCGCCGAATACACCAGACTCGTTGTATCGTCATTCTATGTGGAGTGATTCTACTTGATATATATATATATATATGGGTAATAGCAGCTAAGAGGGTATAGTTTGTCTTAGAGAGAAGGTGACCAAATGACATAACTATTCAATTTCATTGCAAGGAGGATTTTAGATTCCTAATTTATGGAGTCTCTTGGCTTTTCCGGGTGCATTGAATCCTAAAAGCACTGCTCATCTCTCAATCACTCGCTGTGCCGCTGTAACATACACAAAATAATAGTCTTCAAAACGCTAGCTGGGCTTGCTCTCAATCTTTTGTAATGCGCTCCTTAGTTTCATCCCCCCCTGGAGGAAGGAGAATTTTGTTGGTTCTTTTTAGTCAACTTCAATGTTCCAACCTCTGCAAGTCTGCGTAAGCTGTGAGTGATCCTTGTTGATGTTGAGACATATCATGATATTTCATTGGAATGCCGGGCCGAAGTCAGATTTTTCTCTTTAATCCTTTGAGCCTCTCAGAATATCCGTGACTAGGTGTTACACCATCGGTGGAGCTTATATTTCCTCAGCTTATTTGTTGCACAAAATTGTACGAATTGCGATGTCGTGAAACGCGAATCTGCTTTGAAAATCTCAGCGTTTAATTGGATGGGTGCATTGATACTTGTACTGTAGTGATACAAGCCCATGGAATTATCCTTCTTGGATGAGGGACTGTAATATTCTTTTTTGGCCCAACCGGATAGTTGTATGAGCTGTACCATCCTTATCAACGGCCTTGATATTCAGTCGAGACGGAAAAAGTCTAAATATGCATTGTCAGCGTTTGGGCGATTAAGTGATATCGTTATGTCTTTCGTGTGCCCTCTCCGAAAGCAAATATATATGCAGGGCCTAGTATTGTCGTTTTGCAACTGCTGACCTCACTAATGTCGTCCAATTAGAAGCTGCACAACGTTGATCGATGATTCAAGCTCGGACAAGAGAATCTATCAGAAATGCAGTATGTACGCAACAAACAATGTTCTTATGTTATGGATTAATTATTCTCAGTACAGCGTACGCATGCAGAGACGGCGTATGGAGTTGTAAGAACCTTGTCATCGGATGTCTGGAATAGAAAAGCCGTCTTGAATTCAGTGCACGAACGGTCAATTTGTCATGATTCTGCAAACAAGTAGTGAGTATGGACGGGTCACACAACAGAAGGACCTGAATCCCCTTGAATGCAGAAATGACTCACAGGATCTTTCGAGCTTCTTTTCTCTCGATTCTGAGAATGAGGATTCGAACGGCCTCAACTGTGGTGGCACTGACTTCATGTTTCACACTGAATGTTTCTAAAGCGGATTATCTCCCATCGAACAAGACTAATTTTTGCTATTCTTTGAATGAGAGAGTGCTCAAAGTCCGATTGAGACAAAAGGTGGATTAAATACCACTTTATAGTCGTATCACTCAACACGAGATGGTTCTAATGTATGGTAGAGGTTTATTCATAGTCTCGTCTGTTACATCATTTTTTTTTAATCCCACAAAGGATCAAGAGCATGGTCATGAGGGCCACTCCCACTTCATCTCGAGTTGGGCAATCTTTGAAGGTTGATTAGTTGCACGCATCACAATCTTCACTCTTAGTACCTGTGTCTGATATTAATCTTTTTCGAGTTCGACGGGGCTTAGTCTCTCTTCGTATTAGGCTTTTGATAGGTCTGGCCGTTAAAGTCATGTAGAATTCTCACCATCATCTCTGAAGCAAATCGGCTACAAAATCAAATCATCTCTTCCGCTTCGCTTCAGAGATTCAACATGCATTAACCATGTTTTTGATCACTCTCAACTCAAACAAAATCCACAACTGCAGCCCAATAATCAAAAGAACCCCCACAACACGAAAGTCCACTTCCTTTGACAAAGCTCTCTCATAGAAAGAGGGACCTCTCAAGGGAACAGCAGGTAACTCTTTCTCCACTTCAACAGGAGGTTCCTCCTCTTTTACAGGCTGAAGCGTCACTTCTTGTAGTTTTTCCTGCAATTTGTCTACAAGAAGAATAGAAGCCTCTTTTTGACCCTGCAGTACCGATTTTTCAATCATCGACTTGATCCAAGACCTGCCTGTCCATTCAACAAAGTAGCCAATCTGGAGCTGTGTGGAATTCTCCGGGCCCCACGCAATGACGTAGCGTGTATTGACACTAAAAGCGTCTCCCGAAGGCACGTCCGGTGTTTTTGTCTTTGACAGGATGACGCAGGATGACTCAAAATCGAGTTTTTCGATAAGCTCAGTAACGAGACATTTTGTGCTTTTCGGCCCAATACTGTAACCCAACTCTTTTGTGTAAGAGAACTCTCTTTTGTCATCGAGAAACTTGGAATACTCAGAAAACTGAGACCCTTTTCCGAGTTCCATTATCGATTGGTGAAACTGAGTATTCTCACCAAACAAAACGTCGAAAACGAGTCCCGGAGGCGCATTGAGCTGCTTTGAAATGAGTTCAGTCTCGTTGTCGTAGTTGTATGGTTCGTTTGTGGGAGAGTGCGATTCTGGACCCAAGTTGTAGTACGACTTTTGCGGAACCGTGCCAGACGAATCCGAGTCGCTGTCTACTGATAGAATCATGTCCTTGAGCTCCTGCTGCTGCTGAACACTTAAAGTGTCGGCATCGTCGCTGGGATGAGGACCGTTGGTGAGGTCCAAATCCACACCTCTCAACGCTTCGTTGTTAGCTCTGCTGGTGGCCACAGACTTGGACCACACGGTTTCGAGAAAGTTGAAGGTTGGGTCTCTGGAAACAAAGCTGGCGAAAATATGCTTATTGTTGCTTGTCTCTATTGTAATGCCGTTGGGGAAGAGTCCTGCGGTGTTTTTCTTCTCAAACCCAGTGATGTCATCGTGTGACACCACGAGCGATGTGACCCATCCGAGCAAGTTGGAATTGAAACATACATAGTGCTCAGATACGTACAGACGACCTTGAAGCAAGATTTCTCTACTGAGGGCGCAGCTAAAGTCGTCCAAGAGCCGTTCTTCGACGGGGATCTCGTCAAACAGTTCGTGGAAGGTGGCATTACGTTTCAGAGTGGCATAGTGGTAGTGGGTGTCCATATACGTTTCCTCGATGTAAAGATTCTTGTCATACGATAAACGAGGAGACTGCAAAGGAGATAACGGGTCTGTGACACTTCGTCTTCCTCTACGATACGAGAGCATTTTCTCTGAAGACTCGATGGCTCTCTGTGGAGTTGTTTGGTCTGACTCTGATGAATTCTCCTTCTGCGTTTTGGTTTCGTAGTTTGGTCCCACCGACGAGACATCTTCGCAAGTGGTCAATGGGTCTGCGGGAGAGGCTTTCGTAATGACGGCGGCGGGTCCTAGAACGTCGGAGATGGAGGAGGATATCGAGGCACTCTCAGGAAGAGCAACGTGGCTTATCGTTAGTTGATGGTGTAGTGGAAAACTCACCTTGTGGGCATCAATTTGGAATCATCCTTCTCCATTGGGTCCAAGATCATCGGGTGCGCTTTGGTAGGAGATCCAGATTCTATAGAAGAGGGGTACGACAAGTCCCAACCGTCATCGTCCATTGTGGTGAGTGACCTAGATTTTTGTTTTGCACGCAGAAATGTGGGGAGGTGATTAACTCCGATGACTGCGTCTTTTGACTACGATATTGGCGTGATGATCTGAAGCCGCCCATAAACACGGACCAAGGAGGCTTGGGTCTATGTGATTGTTTAAGGGTAAAGATTGTAACGCTTAAACGTAGGTGAGAACCACTTAAGAGGTGCATCATCGACCGATCCTGATGTCTTCGGATGGATTTGAGCATAGCTGTTTGGGTCCCAGAAGATGGTGAACTTTGCCTGAATAAGATGAAGCCAGATGAAACCCTAGTGGAGGCTCGCACCGGCTCTGACGTGCAAATCGATCGTCGCATTAGGGTATAGGGGCACAAGACCAATCGAACCATCTAGTAGCTAGTTTCTGCCGGAGTGTTTCTCAGAATAGCAGACGCCTCGTATCAGTTCTATGAGGTAAAGCGGATAGAGATATTGGGGTCGAAGTGACTTCAGAGAAGCCAACTGCTCGCCCAAGGTCGTGTACCCACTCAATCCGTCTATTATGTCTTTAATCCACTTTTTAGTAGAGGAATTCTCCGAAATTGATACTTTGAGAACATCCGTCGAGAAATGCAGACACAGATCGATCGAATAATACACTTTGCAAACCATCCAAGTGTCTTGGTAGTTGACAATACTGCATTTGCGTCCCCACGACCTTTATTTGTTTCTTTGGAGCAACTTTTAATAGAGAAAATTTGTCCGCCCGTGCAACTCATATAGGTTGCTGTGATCACCGAATCAGGATCTAAAACTTTCGTCAAATCGGCGACGTAAACTCATTTTGACTTCAGAGAAGCCAACTACTCGCCCAAGCTCGCCCAAGGTCGTTCACCCGCCCAATCGCCTACTATGTCTTTGATTCTCTTTTTAGTAGAGGAAATCTCCGAACATGATGAATTGAAAAATTTGTCCCCCCTGATTTGTGCCCCCAATTTGAACGTGGAAATATAAATGAAAAGCTTTTAGTGGGCCATTTTTGGTAAGCAGGTCCTAATCAGGTAGTATCAGTAACAGACTATAACACTCCACCGAAGCAAAGCGGAAGGGATGGTTGTCAACGCGATCTAGTCAGATTTCTTCTTAACATATAAGTATTCATCTCTTTTGGAAAAGTGTTTGTTGGACTGAGAATGTAAGTAGTATATCTCACTTGTAGCACGTACGTGATCAAGCCTATCTGCGGTCCAGTATAATAGGATCCTGGATAGGAATCAATAAAGATGTATACTACTACTTGCTTCTATTTAGTGACTAAGATTCCTACAGAGTTTGATTCGAGATCAGTATCTAAGCGCAAGTCCATATATGATGATCGCTCCATCGTGCGATTGACAGCATTTGCTAACAGCATATGCGTGGAGTTGTATATAATTGTATTGAATTTCTCAGGAAGGCTGGATTGGCCTGTCGTTACGTAAATGGTGGCCAGAATCTCTCTTAGCGAGTTTTGGTCGGATGCATCTGGTTTCAGATTCAGATAGCTGCAAGCTATTGGCTATCTCTCGTATAGAGATATGCTTGAAACGCATTAGTACAGTATTATCTGCATACTGCGCATGAATCGTTTTACCAGATCGAACCCGGAATGCATTTCGGTGTACTGGGAGTATGCGAATGACTGGTTCCTCAATGGTTTTAACGGTGGTAATAATGGTTTAGAGAGAGATGGCTGCATGCAGACGATGGACGTATAGGATGGGTGTTCCGCATGACGAAGGATAATTCAGATTGAGATCGGAGTGATGGTTGAGATTAAACTCGAGTATTCAGATATAGATAGATACACCGAACAAGCAATTTACACACCAATGAACAATTACTATACTAATCACCTTCCACTGCTTGTGTCCTTTGCCGCTAACACTCAGTGGTGTATCGCGGGATGCACTGACTTATTGAATAGCAATTAATCCTACTCTTCTTACACACTTGGAGAGTCACTTCACGTCTTCAAAGTGGTATTCAGTTACTTCTCGTGCTTTCATTTGCAGTCTTTAGGCAATTTCATGGATGCTTTTTGCTCGTCACGTCTAATCCAGAAGACGACAATAAACGGGCCGAGGTGAAGATATTTCAAGTAATCGGAAGTGCGGAGACAACTTAAAAGGTATCATGTTCATGAACTTCAACGTCTTCTGAATGTCATAAGTCTGCAACAGGCTGTAATTGTGACTCCACAAAGAGAGCTCAGAAAATGTATCTGTACTCAAAGGTTTCATGACATAAAAGAGGGTATCCTATACGATATGACTCTTTTACTATTAGCTCCTCATTCAAACGGAACGTAATAAAGTGACTCGATCGACACCAATGCTGGTTTTCTCTGTTGGTTCCATCAGAAATCCACAACTTGTACATGCTCAGCTTTATCCTGCCATCTGCATACCTGCTGTGGTTCAACCTCACTGAAAAGCCTACCTTGTAAACACCTCATATACCTGACAATCAAGCAATTGACACCACACAGGCGAGTGTCATGCGTTAACGGAAAACCATTCCATGCGATCATTTCCGCTTCGCTTCAGTGATCTCTGCTCTCTCTCCTGACAGCATCACCCTTCTTTGTAACCCACTTTGAAAACGCCTCAGCACCGATACTGCTTGCCAAGTGCTCCTTCTGGTCGAGCCTCTCAGCAACGTAGGCACTCTCGTTTTTAGTCAGCAGGATTCGCAGCACTATATTTTCAGCAGCAGCTCTCGCTATTGCAGGATCTCTTTTGATTTCCTCTTCTGCTTCTGTGGCTTTCCTTCTGTTGGCCTTTGAACCCTGAGAAACTATAGTCTTCTTCCTAACAGGCCGCGTCCCAAAGTCACGCCCATTTATCATCCGAACAGTGTCTGGGGTTAGTTTATTAACCTCTTCCTTCAAGCTCGGCACGTCCCAATCGTAATACTTGGGAATCTGCTGCAGCTGCTGGAACCCAAAATTCCTCAGATCATGCAATGGGGGTCCCTCTCCCTGGTTGTAGAAAAAGTCATCGCACAAGGACTCGAGCCAAAAAAACACACAATCCACCTCTTGTTGCGTGAGTGGCTTTCCAAATCCTGGCACAGAACCGTGACCCGTGATGGCTGATGACACCGTGTCCTGCCACGAGGAACGGGTGGCATTGGCCGACGCAAACTTGGCAGAAGATAGCTTTGGAAGAAGAAGACCACTGGCCGCAGCAAGAACAACCTCCCACGCTTGTAGCATCACCTTGATGAGAAGCGTGGGAGTAAGCGTATTGGCTAGAACAGACAGGGTCGAGTTCAAATAGTCGAAAAGAGGAACCATGGCCTCACATGCTTCTTGTTTGGTTAACTGTTTTGTTCCGTTCCCACAAACGGTTCGAAGATTAGGTCTGCTGAAAGAGAATTGTATAAAGGTTGAGAACTTGCTCACAATGAGTTTTACCGCTCGATCTCTTGTGCGAGATAGAGTCCGGTTGATTTTCCCTATGCAGAAAAGCGGATCGTCCCTTTCTGATTCCATAATCACGTCGAAGATAAGCTTGCCCTGTATATCCAGATCCACAGAGATCATCTTAGGAATGCCGTCGAAGAATTCTAGCGGATTTAGAGAAAGCAAACCTCGACCACAAATATCATGCGACACACCACGCTTGTCCCAAACCGTTGCTGAAAGGGAAGCGCCTTCACAAGAGATCTCAAACTCTTCATCCCAAGTTGGGTTATCGTCTTTTTCAAGGATGCGCGTCCTTGCAATGCGAGCCTTGGTTTTGCCGTCTGTGAGAGTTGCGTACGGGTTACACAGACGGCCGTTTAATGTTCGCAAATTCTCGGCTCGCAAGATGCGAATTGTGAAAATATGCGCCTCGGACCTTGGAGTTACCTGACTCAAGATCTTTGACACAATGTCAGGATCAACCATCTCCTCCAGCTTGGCAGCGTTGCTCAGCATGGCTTCAAGGTTGTTTACAGCTATACACGTGGTGGGTACAAAGTTGTAAGGCTGTGGTAAAGGTCTGTTTCCCATCATCGATAGTGTGGAGAACCACGTTTCTGATTCAGGATCCGCCTCGCTCAAGTCGGCAATCACTTTGTCCATCATGGCAGAGGCAAACGCATCAACAGAGTGAGAGACCGACTTGAGCAGCACAGTCCAGATCCTCGCTAAAGAATAAGGGTCTTCCCAGTTGAGGTCTTTTACAACTCTGAAGATCTGGTTGATGGCAGAAAAAGAGTCAACAACACAGGTTGAGCTCATTACTCCATTGTGCGGGTCAACAGGCTCCATTGAGTCTGCCTTGACACTCTGAAGCACAAGCGCAGAAATGTCCGTTTCCATACACCACTTCTCTATCAGGGGAAAGAAGAACAACTCAAGATCAAATTTAAACCGTTTAACCCGCTCCACTTGCGTGTAAATAGACCGCACCTCCTGCAACGATCGGTACGTTTCAATTGCTTCTCCCGGGACAATGTTTGCGATATGCGACATCATATTCTTGGAGTCCTCGCCAAACATCGCAGTAAGCAGTCGTGCAGATGTCACCGCTACATTCAAAAAGCCCAACAATGGGTTCGGATACCGTTTTTGCAAAAGCCGAATATCCACCACAATCTTCTCGGCAACCGCAATGACGTGACCAGCCTCAAGGGAAGTGTCCCTTGGCACCGAGCTCAACAGGTCTATGTACCGAGCTTCTGAGGTTCTCAAAAGTGCTCTTTTGAGTTTCTTTTGCCATTTCATCGAAAAAGCAGATGCGATATCTGCAAAACATGGATCCGATTCGAGTAAAGACAAAATTCTCAGAAACCCTCCAAATTTCGGTTTGGTGGTGTTGAAAACCATCGTCAAGCCGTCTCGTATGCCATACATGACCTGGGTGTAAGAAGCGGTCAAAGCCTGCGTCCAGGAGTCTCTCCATCTTGTTGGCCATTTCGTGGGGTCCCATTGGGCAAACAAACGCTTACACATATTAATTACTCGCTCTGTTTGCTCAATGTCTATTTCCTCGGTTTTCAAGATAGTGGCGTGAGCTGCATGGTACATCAAGCTGCTTCTTGCGTAACTGTCAATCCTCCAGAATCGACAGCACTCGCTCACCAGGTTTTGCGTCTCAGGCAAACCGATACAATGTACCATTAGATTGTAGAAATATGTGTACTTGTCAGGTGGAATGAAACCTCCTTTCGATTGCGAAGATGTCATTTTTTCAATGAGTACCCAAACCGCTTTTTGTTCAGAGTTTCTCCAACTTGCAAATTCCGGAAACGTATCCTTTTGAGACTTCAACTCTTCCAAAACACGCAGTAGATCTCCTTTGGCGTTTTCTGTGGTTGCAGAGTCTTCAAGTTTTAGTATGTCTTTCTGGAGTTTAGACCGATCCACCGAGAAGACTCTACCCACTGTTTCTGCCAATGCCATTTCCCCCAGCGTAAAAGATGGCTTTATAGTGGTAAAGGTGTCGTTTTGTTTAGAGTATCCTCTTTTCAGTCTTTCCAAACTGCTAACAAGTGCTACGTCTTTGTGAACAACTTTAATAAGAAGATCGATAAACGTTGAAGTTTGGGTATGCAAGATGGCGCTAACTTCGAATTCCGGAACCAACTTTGAGACTTCTTTTGTGGCACAGCTCACAAATCTCACAACAAGTTCTTCTGGTTTGTCTACGCGTTCGTACCCCTTGCCTGGTTCGAGTAGCTCTGCGTAAAATCGAAGAAAACTTCGCCTTGTCAAGTCATCGATTGGGATCTTGTCGATTTTCATAGCTAACGAATTGAATCGTTCTTTAAGTCTGTCAATTGTGTCTGGGGAAAGTCTGCCACTTCCCGCAATGCCAGAGGGAGGTTTCATAACACGCTGTCTGAACCGTGGCTCCAGTCTATGACTGAGAATAGACACTTTGAGCGCAGCCACATACACATCATGCGAGTCTATGGTAGGCAGCGTGTCTTTGATGGACAGCTCAGAAATCTGTCTCGATGCCAAACTGCCCTGACGATCTGTCATGGTATTTGAGTGCAAATCGCGAACCAGTACGGAAAAAGATAATCTCTGAAGCGCAGAGGAAGAGATGATTTCAAGATTGATGTGAGATCAATGTTTTTTTCAACTTGTTCAACTTGATAATCCTTACTCAATGAATTTGATGTTATTGAGAATCGAGATAGAACAGAAAGATTAGAAGCCCTTTTCATGCACAAATATGCACGACCGTTTGAAACAAGGGGCACAAGCCTGGCGACTCTTAAGGTGCGTATCGCAATTTCAAGAGAATGAAAGTTGGCTGACTTGGGCGTCTCAAGATCTATTATGTCAGGAAGCAGATTTGCATATTATACTCGGCATCATGCACTAGATTGTAAGCGGTGAGCTCTTGCTTTCTTATCAAACAAGCCTATTCTATGTAAGGTTGAGCTCTTGTATGGTGAGCCGGACGAGCTGAATTCAGCTACAGTATTGAGATCTGATGCCTAAAAAGCGCACCACATACTCTTCTTGAATAATAAAAACCCTGGAATTTCTGATCAGAACGCTATCTCCCTCAAGTTGCTCGAACGGAAATGAGTCCACAGTGATGATCAAGCCTTTAACCATATTCACAAAGCACAAGATATATAGCAGTGGCCTCTATAAAAGGTGGACAATGTCTCCCAACGAGAGTATGCAGAGATCAAACATATGCCTGCAACATTCAAACCTGGGAGTGTAATCAAAATAGATCGCACCATTGTGGGAAACCAATAATGAAAGACCACTTCAATGAGGGTCCTCAATGAAACAGCCTTCTTTGAAATCACAGACTACTCTTCTTCCTTTTTCGGCTTCTTCTCCTTAACTTCTTTAATCGGCTTTTTGTCCTTGGCTTCAACCTCAACATCCGTTTCCGGCGCTTGTGCAACATCGATTTCCAGAGAGTTCCCTGCATCTTTTGGTTTCTCGTCTTGCGAAGTCTCCGTGCCTCCCTCAGGAAGCTCACTCGGACCGACAATATGATTACTCAAGAGTTTATTCATAGAAAACATTGTCATTTTGTCACCAAACACAGGCTTCATCTTCTCATCGCACAGTATTTCTCTTCTATCTTCCGCATTCTGCAAATCGTGCTCTTTTATATAGTCCCAAACTCGCTTCACAATTTCAGGCCGGGCAACGTTGTCTGTCTGCAAAAACTCTGAAAGCTTATCACTCAATTTCAAAGGCCGCATGAGTCCTGAAGAGGGATTGGCAGATCGTGCCTTTTTCGGCAACTTGCGTTTCCCATTAGAAGAAGGATGCAATCTAGCTGCGGTCAATTCGTCCTCTTTTTCCAAATCCTTGGTTGATTTTCTTTTCTTCTTATTGGTCTTGCGGTCTTCCACCAAAATCGTATACCGTTGCATAATTAGATCGTTTATAGATTGTTTGTCAGCGGAAAAATCCACAGAAAACAGTTCCTGCAAAGCCCGTCTCAGTCTCTTGACGCTGATCTTCTCAAGGTCTGAAACTTCTAATATTGCATCGATGGTTGGTATGTACTCTTCAACAGACACCATTGCTGTGAGCGTATATATATATATATTATGTCACTTTATGTCGTGGGCACGTGACCGACAATAATTTTTTTGAAAGACAAGGTGTAGGTATTTATATCTATCAGAATGAACCAAATCACTAGCTTTGGAAGTGCAGTTCACTTTACGGTAGAAATGCACATGTAATCATCTTACTAAACTTATCAGTATACGTAAATTATACGTTGTACAGTCATACTCTGTTCGGTATCATAGAAATGGCTTCACCACTAGAGGGCATTTCCCTCCAGTTTTCATGAGACAGAGTTTTGGTTTGGTCTCATACATAGGTCACCATTCGGATCTGAATTCGAGATCCAAAGATCCCAAATCTAAGGTGACCATAGGTCTGCGTAAAGATTCGCAAATCTCACTCGATGTGTTGAGGTCCGACACTCGGGACGCCTAGTCGATGACCATTTTCTGAGGCCAGAGAAGATGGAAAGCTGATTTTCGGTAAACGATTCTACACCCGTGCATGTCTGTGCATTAGCTCGCGCTTCCATTATTCTTTTGTCTCACTAAACTGCTTTCCTCTCTTTTGGTTTTACCTTTTCCGACTCTTTTGTTATTCTTTATATTATTCCATTGATTCTTTCTCTCTTTTCTTTCTTTCTAAGTTTGGCTTTCGTCCGATTAAGCACAATAAGACGGATCGACTTATTAACGACTTCAAACCCAGAAGCTAACTAGGAAAAAAATAAGATAGATTACACGATCGATGAACTCTACGCGAAAGACCCATCTTTTGTGACAGTGTTGGAGAGCTTACAAAATTAGATCAAAGAAAGGTCAATCCTTCAGACTTTCTTGATGCTGAGGCAGATTGTAACACATCAAGTATTGAAAAATTGCTGATAGACTTCAACCACATTGACGAGACCCCTACTATGACTCAAGAACTTTAATTTTTTGCGAGACGAATATATGTGACCCAGTTCCAGTAATCAAAACAATCTGCAAAAGATGAAAGAACCATTATAGTTTACTCGCTCGAGACATGGCCCCACTCACCAGAGACTTCAATACAAAAATTCATTCTCCTATTTGGTCAACCACAGTCAACCATCGACAAACTCTCCCAGAAAACATGCTATGATAAAATTACTACACAACTTCGCCGCTTCCGGAAATGAATTTCCAGACTACCCTTCAACAGATCCTTAAACTAATTCTCACGAGCTTTTAGATTTCTCTTATGCTGAAGCTCATTCTTCTTTATCAATTTCTTTCTTTCTGCTCTCTTTAAACTACGAGGATCGATGAGCTCATCATCATCCTTCTGAGGTTTGTTCTCCTCCTCAACAATCCACTGATCATCAAGCTCTTTATTCTTGCCCTTATAACCCCATTTGTTGACCCACTCTCCGGTAGCTTCGTCGTAAACCAATTTGGCTTGTTTACCCTTGGATTGAATACCCTTCTTTGCAGCAAACTGCTCCCATTTGGTAGGGGGTTTTGGTGTGGGAATAGATTTCTCCCTAGGAAGAGGAGTGGTGGGGTCTGGAAGCGTAACTAGGGTCATAGTGGCATCCTGCGCACCACTTGAAGAGTCGGTCGTGGTTTTTATAGGCAAAGAAAGAACCTGGTTTATAAGCAGCTGTACATTGTCTCTCGTCACATCGTTGAGGTGAGCATTAAGGTCTTTCTCATTACTTAGCAGCGATCCGTCGAGCGGGTTGGGGTCGAAAACCGCCAAGTTACCCAGATCATAGTTGACTGGGATGGGCTTTTCCACTTGAGCTGACTTTCTGAGTTGTTAGGATACTGTGGAGAAAGAGTTGAATAGACTTACCTTTCTTCAGACATTTGGTTTTTTTTTTTTTTTTTTTTTTTTTTTTTTTTTTTTTGGTTGAGACTCACACGACCATCTTGAAGTAGTTCCCCAACACACTGCAAACCATATCCTTATCAACTTGCATTTTAAGCATGGGGTACAGGGCTGTTGAGTACTTATCTTTTCGTAATTTGAACCACATGAACATTTGTCCTTTTTGGTATTTCGATGCCCGCTTTAATTTCATCTCTATCAGATCTTCCTCGTGCAACCTTTCGATTACGACGCGATCAAAGTCAGAAGAAGCAACTTGACCAGATTGCCGTGCGAGCCCGAAACACAATGACCGAAGTATGCTTGTTGTTGAGAGCTCTCCAGAGCTTTCCCCGGTGAGCTCGTTGTAGTGGTCCACCACTTTTTCAAAGAGGAAGCGATGGAGATTTACAAACCGAGCAAGATCCATCTGTTTGTTATCCTTGATGAATCTCGTATTGAACGCCTTGATTCTAGTGGACCCTTCAAACGTGACAGTGATCGTGCTGAAGAAATCAAGCAGCTTCAAAAAATCATTCTCCTCTTGTGTCACCAAAGAGTTCAAATCGTAGAGCAAAGACTCCACGTTGTAAGTTTCTTTGTCCATCACTGATACAATTGATATCAACTTTGCAATCTGGTTGGATACATTAGCGGAAAAGTGCAGTCTAGCACACGCAAAGGCCAAATACAAATAGAAAATAGGATCGCCTCCCAGAGGGAAGTTAAGGTTAGAATCAAAGAGACCTCGAGCCACAGGTGATAGAAGGTTTCTTTCACTGGCCAATCCCGAGCCATGTATATAATTGAGGCTCGTTGTGCATTTCGAGAAACGAAGAAACTTTTCGACATCCAGCTGGAGGTACATGCATGCTAAGATTGCCCCGTAACATGGTTGCAGCTCCATTTCTGGACTATCGAATTGCGGAATCATTTGGTCATAGGTGGATTTTGTAAAGAGATAAAATGATCTTCCATGCTCTCTCAATAACATGGTAGTTTTATTTATGCAATCCTTGGACTTTGTAAGATAGCTGCATCTATCGAAAGAGAACCCTGTTTCAATTAGAAAGTCTGCTTTCAAATTTGCCAACTGCAACAGCAAATCTTCCAAAAGGGCTCTATCAGAGGGCAGTAGGATAATCGTCAGTTTATCGCTCGCTTTCACGGGTTGCACTTCTGGGCGAATTAGGTTCACAATAATTGGCTCGGAATCAGGATACTCTAATCGCAGAGTCTCTGTGATGTGCTGGCTATACCACTCAATCATATCGAGAGTAGTGGACACCACGATACTTTTGTTGACCTTTCCGTCTCTAAGAATTGACTTCAAGGTGGCTAGAACAGAACTCTTCACATTGGTTGATGGCTGAGGGAGGAAGTATCTGATTATCTTCTTCTCCGGCTCAGGAATACACATCACTTCGTACGTCAAAGATGTACCACAAAGGTACTCCTCTAAGGATTTACTATCGTTTGTGAGGACTACAAGCCTAAGTGCAGGATTTGCATCTAGTATGTGAGGCATTGAGTACACAAGGAGGTCCAAAGCCGCTGATCGCCTTTTGTAGTTGATCAGAACATATGATGAGGGCACTTTTCTTGTGCGAATATAAGCGAGCATGAAACGTTCAGCACTCATCATTTGTAAGTGAGGCGAATCGGCCTGAATGTTTTTAGCCAACTCGATTTGCACTTTGCTTTCTTCTATGCATACGAAGGGATCCTTGATGAGAACTGAGAATAGTTCTATAAACGGATTGAGCAGTTTGTCTGTCTGGATGATGGTGACGCTCTTGTGAGATACGCAGTATAGAATCTCATGTTCTTAATGTTAGAAAAGAGAGGGATTAGATGCTTACTGTATTCAAGCAGATGATTCATGAATTGCACTCAAATGTTTTGCCATAGGTGAACTGATTCTGAAGAGGTAGATTCTAGCTGATTTTGTCTCAAAGTACAATCAACAGGCTCTAGGGTAATTATGAGACGCTGGGTGGTAAGCTTGAGAGAATTACTGTGATGCAATGGATAAGCTTGAAAATCTCACGTAAAACTTTTTTGGATTGTCTGTCTCATTCATAAATCTTCAATGTTTTCTATACTTGTAGCATATCACTGGACCCTTGCCGTGTATTCGAGTATCTTCTGTACATACTATACTCAAAGGACAGAGAAAGATGCTATAACATCGCAGCAGGAATAAAATGGAAAATTTCAGCTTTTTCAAGTATATACTATACATCACATAGCACAAATGAATAGCTTAAGACAGTATATAAGGTAGTTGTTCTCTGAACGAAACTTTTTTTTTATCAGTCACACTGCATCTGTAGTGTGTTCTTTGTTACCGGCAAGAGTAGACTTTTGTGCACTGAACAAGAAGATTGAATACACTAGAACAAAGCTGTCAACGCAAAAAACGTGCAGGAAACATTTCCCTTCAAAATAAATAGAATACCCCAGCAGTTAGTGTTGGAACTTATTTTCCATATGAATTAAGCGCATGAAGATGCATATCGTTCATGCACGCTAGACTATATAAGTGGCTTTTCTATCCCTCAATACTTTGAGTGAGTCCGAATATATCTTAGTGCCCATAGTACTCGTATTATTAGTTAGAGCTCTCTGTATAGCATGTACAAAGTATATCTATTCTTCGATTGACAAAGAAGCTTTAGGAATATTTTGTAGCAAAGATACAACAAGAATAATCTGAGATGCTGATTATCTTGCATAAACCAATATCTATTCTCATGCCCAAAGAAACTTCTTTACGAAAAGCACCCTCTGCTTTAGTCAAGCTGAAGTGGTGATCAACTTTTCATCAAAAAAAATTCTGACAAAGTTCAAACAGACTAGTTTGAACAATCAGATGTGCTATGAAAACTAAAATTTTCTGTCATAGTTAAAACGCGTCCAAAGATGACAGCAAATTGCAGATTGAAGAACTTGGTCAATATAAGGAAGAGGGTGTTACAGCTGAATCCACGAGTCCCTCAATGAGACGAAGACACGAACGGTCTCAATGCCACAAGACGGTAAAAAGGAAACCTTTTAGTCATGCGATCATTTCCGCTTCGCTTCAATGATCATGATCGCATAAATTGAGTGCATTACATCCGCTTCACCTCCTATTGGCGCAATTTTTTTCACTTTTCACAAATGAAAAGATTCTTCTCAACCACTCCACGACCGTTAATCGGACAGAACTTGACTGAGAAAATCGTGCAAAAGTACGCTGTGAATGTGCCACAGGGGAAAAAAGTACACAGCGGGGACTATGTCACAATATCGCCTGCGCATGTAATGTCACACGACAACTCGTGGCCCGTAGCCCTCAAGTTCCAGGACTTGGGTTACTCTAAAGTACACGATAACCGTCAGATTGTCACCACTTTAGATCACGACGTGCAAAACAAAAGTGAGAAAAACTTGCAGAAGTACCACAATATTGAAGCCTTTGCTAAGAAACACGGTATTGATTTCTACCCGGCGGGTAGAGGAATCGGACACCAAATCATGATTGAGGAAGGGTACGCTTTCCCTTTGAATATGACTGTGGCCTCAGACTCTCACTCCAACACTTATGGTGGTATTGGTGCGTTGGGTACTCCCATTGTGAGAACAGACGCAGCCGCCATTTGGGCCACGGGTCAAACGTGGTGGCAGATTCCTCCTGTTGCAAAAGTAGAGCTAAAGGGTCAGCTTCCAAAGGGTGTCACAGGTAAGGATGTAATTGTGTCTCTGTGTGGGTTATTCAACAAGGATGAAGTGCTTAACCATGCCATAGAATTCACTGGAGACCTGGAGAGCTTGCCTGTAGATTACAGGCTAACCATTGCCAATATGACCACCGAGTGGGGGGCTCTTTCTGGGCTTTTCCCAGTAGATGAAACCTTGATAAACTGGTACACCAACAGACTACTTCGTCTTGGAAATGAACACCCTCGTATCAACCAGCAGACGGTTGATGCTTTGCGTGAGAACGCCACTAAGGCAGACGCAGATGCTTTCTACGCCAAGACCCTCACAGTGGACCTTTCGACCCTTTCTCCCAACGTGTCAGGTCCAAACTCTGTCAAGGTGTCCACTCCATTAGCAGAGCTTTCTGCGCAGAACCTCAAGATTAACAAGGCGTACTTGGTGTCATGCACGAACTCCAGACTGTCTGACATTATGGCTGCTGCCGATATCGTCAAGGGCCACAAAGTGGCTTCTGGTGTAGAGTTCTACATTGCAGCTGCCTCATCTGAAGTTCAAAAAGACGCTGAAGCCAAAGGTGCATGGAACACTCTTATTGAAGCCGGTGCTCAAACTCTGCCTGCCGGATGTGGTCCTTGTATCGGACTGGGAAGCGGTCTTTTGAAGGAAGGAGAGATTGGTATTTCTGCCACCAACCGTAATTTCAAAGGAAGAATGGGATCCAAAGATGCGCTCGCTTATTTGGCTTCTCCTGAAGTTGTTGCAGCCTCTGCCGTTTTAGGGAAAATTGGAGCTCCCTCAGAGCTTACAACCTCATCCGTTGAACCCACTAAACCAGTGAGTATCTCAGAGACTGTGCACGAGAAACCTGTAGTTGAGTCTACGCAGGCGGTGGAGATCTTGCCCGGATTCCCCGAGCTGATTACCGGAGAACTTGTTCTTTGCGACGCCGACAACATCAACACAGACGGTATCTACCCGGGCAAGTACACCTACCAGGATGATGTGCCGAGGGAAAAGATGGCTGAAGTCTGTATGGAAAACTACGACTCTGAGTTTGGCGCAAAGACAAAAGCCAACGATATCATTGTGTCCGGTTACAACTTTGGTACCGGGTCATCAAGAGAGCAAGCAGCTACCGCCATTCTTGCCAGAGACATGAAGCTTGTTGTGGCTGGGTCGTTTGGAAACATTTTTTCGCGTAACTCCATCAACAACGCTTTGCTCACATTGGAAATTCCCAAGCTTATCAATATGCTCAGGGAAAAGTACGCCAACCAGCCAAAGGAACTCACAAGAAGAACCGGGTGGATTTTGACGTGGGACGTGCGCAAGGCAACAGTCACCGTGAAGGACGGAGATAAGGTTGTGTTGGAGGAGAAGGTGGGTGAATTGGGAACAAACCTGCAGGAGATTGTAATCAAGGGAGGGCTCGAAGGGTGGGTGAGAAGTAAGCGTAATTAGAAGTTGCGAATAATATGTGATTATCTCTAAAGCGAAGCGGAAGAGATGATCTTAGATCTATCTGTGGTCACATCTTTGAAAGTCCTTAGTCAAAGTACCCTCGACATTTCAGGTTTTTTTCGGAAAACATAACATATCTGAGGTTTTTAAGCAAGTGGAATTTTTTTGAGCTCTATCAAGTCATGCACCTCAGTATATATTCTAGGAGAAACCCGTCATGGGCGCCTTGAGAATTTGAAATTGATCTTCTGGGAATTGAACTTGAGGCTACCCACTCTTAAAATCAGAATATCTAAGCATACTCAAATATGGAGAGTTCTCCACTCCTTTCTCTCGTACCTTGACTATGCTGTTGGAAAACCGCCTAAATCATGGTTTTTCCGATAGAGTCACGTTTAATGTGAGAGTTCGCCTTTTCCGGTCAATGCAATGTATCGCATACACTGCAACCCATAAACCCTTAAAAGCTCACTCACAACTCAAACATCAAAAGCCAACTTCTGCAACCACTTCAGCTGAAGAATAATTCTTTCTCAATAAATTCTTTTCATCTACGGGCACTGCGCTGCGTATTTCATCTTTTTGTTTTCCTTGCGCACAATAAATAACAGTTCAAATACAATACCATACTAAGACACCTCATAAGTGAGGAATCCCCAGTGGGAAGGCATCTTTCCGCATATAAAATACGGACGTTTTCGGTGCGTCACAACGTGATGCTTTAATTATCTGATCACCAGATAGGGCAGAGCACATACAGGTCACTCAAACTGCAAAATCCCTTTCATCTGTTTCTCGGAACGATGTCAAAATATGTAACTGTGTCAGAACGTTTGATTTTCGTTTTTCTCGAAAATGAATGATTTTGAATCATTTGTGAAATTTGAAAAAAATAACAAAGGAAGTAAAATTGTTGTATTAGATCTTGTATCTAAGTTGATGATGCTCCAGTTAAAATCGCTCGATGTTGGACAGTTTTTTCAACTCCTGAAGTGTTTATTTAGTCTTTCAAGGTTACGCCTTTATCGCGACAGATCCATCTCTACGAAAGCCTTTAGGGGCCATGTCGTTATACGTAAGTATTCATGTTACAACAATACTATAGTTTACAAGGAAACAGCACGTATCCCGTAAAGCCGTCCGTGGGAAGGATACCTTGTTCCATTCGCGATGTTGATTTGGACACGCATCACATTGACTAAGTCCACTATATAAATGTACCCCACTGCGTGCATATGCGGTAGACTGCATATACCTTAGGGAAAATTTAATTAAAAGATCCATTGTACGCCACTCCAGTCGGCTGATGAAGTCGAAGTTGTTATTCACAACCGCACATCTCTACGAGTGATTGATTCGAATACCAGTCCTATAATCCAAAGTCCATCGTATAAACGTGTGCAGTCCAGTGTGTGAGCGATTATGCTACGGAATCGCCCATGTCCGTGTGTCCGGGTTGGTAAGACCTCGTTGCACGTTTATGTTTGTTCGAAGAGGCGGCATGGAAGAAGGAAGGCTCTGGACCGAGTCATGCATGTGCGATCAACGCAAGGTCACCCTTATGTTGGGTAGACCTTGGAGTGTTGGGAAGGGGGAGTGACGGATGAATTGAAATGGTTGGTATATAAGGAAGCACGTTAGTCGCACATGGTGTGAATAATTCGGAGGGAGAATACAGTTAATATTTATCATGCCTCCGCGTCAATCTCAACAATAATTATTGAGTATCAAGCACTTGAACCGTTATGTGTAATTACTTATTTATAGAAACACGTTCTGCCAAATTGGGAATCAATGTCTCCGCAGCAAAAGTTTGTAATAAAGAGGTTACGATGGTCAAGACTGTAAAGTGAAGAAAGAAGGTTGTTTTATAGAGTTTATAACAACTGTTGAAACCTTCCTTGAAGAAGTATCCACATGCACATTTAGGAAGTGTCCCTTCTTTTGACAGTGTACTCCAAAAGACACCTTATCTATCCTTTGAGAAAGGGACTAGAGAGGATGGTGGTTCGCCGTCTGTTGGATGAGCACAGATCATGACAGAGGAGAACGGTCAAGATTCATGGACTCGCACAGAAATACATAAGACCACATTTTGAGTCCTGCTTACTCCATTCCATGAAAAGTTGGGAAATGGACTCATCTACAAAAAGAACCTTCTGCACCATATTTATATGCTATACTATTCTACAACCCTGAAATTTCCTTGACAATCTCATCAAAATTTTCCTTGTACTCATCAGCAGATTTCGACTCACCCTTTTTGTTCTTTCCACCGTTGGGAACAATCATGACACATGAAGTGGGCCTCTTTGTGGCACCGGCAGAGCCTAGATCTTCCTTGGAGGGAAGGAAAATGAAGGGGACAGAGGAGTCCTCGCATAGCACTGGGATGTGAGAGATAACGTCAGCAGGAGAGATGTCTCCGGCGATGATCACTAAACCTTTTTCACCTTTTCTGAGTGCTTTGACCACTTCTTTTACACCTCTCTTGACGTGCTTGGCCTTGGATGCACGTTTGACAGTCTTGAGCACTTTTTTGTTGAGCTTTTTAGAAGCTAGCGGCTTTGCAAATGGAAGAACCGCAGGCAGTCTCTTTTCATAGTTTGATTCAGATTCTTCTTTTGACATTGTGAATAAAAAAAAAAAAAAAAAAAAAAAAAAAAAAAAAAACCAACTTTTGGTTGCACCACGACTGTTCAAAATGCTAAACAAGAAGCGATCTTCTCTTTTGAGGGTTGGGTCGATTTTCGGCTTGAGCAACAAGTCGAGTGAGTCAGGGCAGAAGGAGTCATCTCCAGGAGAGAAAAGTTTGAAAAAAGAAAAGAGGCAGACTATTATTTTACCGAGTCAGCCGAAGAGATCAGACAAAACACCACCTCCAGTTACTGTACATGGAGCAACTTTGAAAAAGGGGGCCATGCGGCGAAAGCCTCCTCCTATTGAAGAGAAGGAGGATATCGAAAGCGCCAAATTTGATGCACCCAGCACCGGTTTGCATGATTCTCAGCTGCCGGTCCAAAATGAGTCTAAAAGTGATAAAAATATTGAAAAAGAATTGCATAGTGCAAATGATGAAACACGTGATGAGGTGAAAGTGACTAATGATTCACAAGAAAAATTGCATGATTCAAATGATGAAACACGTGACCAGGTGAAAGTGACTAATGAATCAGGATTCACGAATGAGCCGAGAGGTGACTCGGAAGACGAATTTCAAGATTTGCCAAATTTAAAAGTCTCATCCACGTCGAAAACTGTTTTAGATCATTCTGAAATACCTGAGTACGATACACAAGAGAAGCATCTTCCTCAGGACTCGAAGAAAGTCTCATCGAGCAGCTCAGAAATTTCACTACCTTCAGGTCCACTAGACACCCCATCAATGCTTGCACCGCTTCAACTGCAGACAAATTTTTCCAGTGACGAGTCGCTCAATTTCTTGCCTACATCTGCCAGGTCTCCTAACAGCAACTCCCCATCAACCAAATCAAATAAATCTCCCGGAAGGCTCAATGATTTAATCGAAACGCTAGAGAACGAGATTGGCGACCACCAGAATCCTTCCCCGGCAACTTACTCCAGTCAGGATCCGTACGCTCCGTTGCACGTTGAGAAATCTCCGTCGTTAGAGGGTAAATCTCTCAACTCGTTTGGATCTCCACTGCTGAACTCTGCCAGAGTTATTAATCTTCATTCGATAGTGAGCGGTGAAAGTCTCAACCCGCCTGAGATTCCCTTTGTATCGCAGTCAGGATCGTCAGACGAGTTTTATGATACAATGCCAGGGCTGGGTATCTCGTCTCCACCGAAAGTGAGTCAATCTAACAAGTCTTCTGAAAAAGAATTCAATGAGCCAATTGACCGTGTCACATCCAGCTTGTCTGATTCAAGTGAAGGGTACCCCAGTGCGCATGAGGAACCCATTTACGATCCGCAATATGACGCAAAATCAGATCCGCAATATGACACACAATCACAATCAGATCCCTACAATCCATACCAACAATCCGAATCGTCTCACCATGATACGGAGGAGAAATCATCAAGTTCGCTTGGTCAGCTGTCGTTCGATGCAAAACCAAATTACCCCATCACCGAGCATCTGTACGGAGCAAAGCTATCAGCAGAGGAATACAACCCTAGCATCTCTGATAGACTATGCGAGACGAAATTGTCAGATGAGGAAGTGTCATCGCATGAACCAATATTCCACACCAAACTATCATCGGAAGATTTTAATACTATTTCTCCAGAGGACTTTACTCCCGCTTCTCCTTGTGACCCGAGTGTGGCCCGCGAATTTGACATATATGACACAGACCATGTCCCCGCCAGCGCGAGACCCACAATGAAAGTTGTCAATGCGAGCGACTCTGAGCCTGAGACACCTCCCGTGGCCACATACGAATCTTACGATAGAAGACACGAGCCAGCTGTGGCCCCGATAGCCCGTGGCCCGGAAAGACTATTGCGCCCTAAGAGAAGGGCACCTCCCCCAGAGATTTCTGGAGGCACCTCACGCCAGAGTCGATCTCTCAGTGTGACACAAGAAGAGCAGGATCTCTTCAGTCTGGGAGAGCAATCCGACGATAAAGAAGGGTACGGACAACCTTCTAATTATGTTACCGCTCTACGTAAAAAAGCAGGTACATGCTATAGTGCCAAACCTCTAAGTCCGAAATGTTTCCCTGTTGGAATAAGACCATCGTCTTCGAAAAAAGAGAGAATATCCAGTTCAATCTTTAACGGTTTAGCGTCTCGCAAGTCCGGGGTTTTGTCGAGTGCAGAAATCAAGCACGGCAATCTGAAACCACGCTTACTGGCTTCAGAGATTGACGAAGATGACTCCACAGAGTTTTTACAGAGACAACCTACATCTGCGTCCAACCAGCTGAAAAAATTGAATACCGTCAACGACATGGACGTTCTGGATGACAAGCCGATCAATTTTGCTCGTAATAGCAGTATGAAGAGCAACTTTACATATAAACCCCCCAGTGATGGATTGAAACTGTTTGTAGCCAATCCGGATAGCGATAGTGACTGAAGAGGTTGAGTAATTATGGCTTTCACTGTGTTGCTGGTTGTTAGATTACTGGAACACGCTATCACACCCTGGTAGCTGTGGTCTTGAACTCATTCAGAGATCTGGAATGACCCCAAAGCTTGCAACCATGCTTGTGCTATCGGCTATGTCAAGTTATATCAAGCATCCAGGATTTTTTGATCTGCTGCCTCTGACATGTCTATGTGTATTATGGTTGGTTTGTCATTAAGAACATGTTGTTCGCGTAGAGCGCATGTAATGACAATCTGAAAGTGCTGTAATTTTGAAAAATCCTGCTATGTATAGTCATATGTTTGAGATGCTAATGAACGAATAAACATTTCTCTTTTGCCTTATACGAAAGAAATCCTGTTAAATTATGGTGTATAGTGTGTTTCAGGCCGCTTTGTTAGATTTAAGAAAGGACAGGATTGGAATTACCGCTTATAGTGAGTGCTTTAGTGGTAGCCTACGTCATTGGGAATCTCATACGCCTTATGGCAGAACAATAGAATAAGTGGAATCTCTCTTGAGAGGAGAACTTAGTCGCGAATTTGCTTTTATTTGTCCTAGCAACTCGTGTACTCTTATTAACGTTCTTCATCTTCCCTCAATGAATCTCTAACGAAAGGGCGACTCGTATACTGCTTTCTCGTATGACTGAACGCTATTTTAAGCAGAGTCAAGCCTTATAGTAACAACCAAAATACATTATGATAGGCTTTCTTCACTCTACTTTTTCGATCACTAATCTCATCAACCCACACCCTTACACCTTACACTCGACACATCACCAAAATGTCGGAAGCTGCGTACACGCTAGTTTACGAAGTAAGTAACGTTTAAAGAAATTACCTCTCTAATCAATTAGCCCAATACGTCGACGCCCGTTGATGCAAAGTCGGCCTTGGAAAAAGGGTCAGACAGCGCCAAGGTCTCTGCAATGAGGTCTATTTTGATAGCCATGCTCAATGGGGATGCCATGTCTGATTTGCTGATGCATGTGATTCGTTATGTTATGCCTTCCAAAAACAAGGAACTGAAAAAATTGCTCTACTTCTACTGGGAAGTATGCCCTAAACGCGACGCTCAAGGCGCGCTGAGACACGAGATGATTCTTGTGTGCAACTCTATCCAGCACGATTTGCAGCATCCAAACGAGTACATAAGAGGAAACACTTTGCGGTTTGTTGCCAAACTGAGAGAACCGGAATTGCTGGAACCGCTTGTTCCTGCCATCAGAACATGTTTGGGCCACAGACACGCCTATGTGAGGAAAAATGCAGTTTTCGCGGTTTATGCTGTGAATTGTGTGGCTGATCATTTGATTCCAGATGCCGCTGATCTGCTAAACGACTTTTTGCAAGTGGAAACCGATCCCACATGTAAACGTAACGCCTTTGTTTGTTTGTCTAGGCTGCAAAGGGAGTATGCGCTTTTATTCCTCCAAAGTATTGTGCAAGAGCCATCTCACGACCCGCTTCTTCAAATGGCCATTTTTGAGTTCATGCGGCACGATGCCGCTGTGGCCCCTGAACTGCGCCCGCAGTACCTCGACATAGTGTCTGACCTCGTGGATACTGCAACAGGGGCTGTGGCCTTTGAGGCTGTCACCACCTTAACGACTCTTTCGTCCTCGCACACAGCTATCTTGACCGGAGCATCTAAACTGGTCCATCTGGCTATAAAGGAGTCAGACAACAACGTAAAGCTGATTGCGTTGGAAAAAGTGGGTGCTCTCAATCGCAGGGCCCCAGGGGTCCTGGATGACTTGTGTCTTGAAATCTTGAGAGCCGTTTCCAGTCAAGATGTTACCGTGCGTGCATGTGCCTTGAGCTTGGGTCTCGAGTTGGTTTCAGCGCGTAACGTTGACTCGGTGGTCAAGGTTTTGAAAAAGGAGCTAGAAAAAACCGTTCAGGACAAGGAGGATCCAAGTGGTGAATACCGCGCTGCTTTGATCGGTGCCATCAGATCGTGCGCTGTTCGGTTCGAGGAAGTTGTGGCCGATGTGGTGGGACTTTTAGTAGACCTTGTACCATCATTGGACTCTACCTCTGCCTCACAGGCTGTGGCTCTTGTCAAAGAGGTTATTGACCGGTTCCCAAAGGTGAGATCTTCGCTTGTGGCACAACTCTTGCCGGCGCTAAACAGCATCTCATCAGGAAAGGTATACCGTGGGTGTCTGTGGATAGTCGGGGAGTATTCTATTGAGGAGCGTGATGTCCAGGAAGCATGGAGAGCTATCAAAAGTTCTTTTGGAGAGGAAAAGGTTGCAGAGGAAACACCAAGCGAGGGCCATGATACTAAGCCTGTAGTCCTCCCGGACGGTACATATGCTACAGAATCTGCCACCATCACACCGAAAGCTGCGAAACCCACTCATGGAACTCTGCGTGCACTTTTGAAGGAAGGAGATTTTTATCTTGGTTCAGTGCTCTCCTCCACGCTTGTCAAGCTGGTGTTCAGAATGAGCCAGCTGACAGAAAACAAGTCACTCGTCAATGCGCTTAAAGCAGAAGCGATGATGATTATGGTGTCGGTACTAAAGATTGGAAAATCATCGAAAAAGCAGATTGATGAGGACACTTCTGAACGCATCATGACATGCATCCATCTCTTGGGGTCTCAGGAGATTGATCCAACCGTTGCAGAAGCCTTCTTGGAGGAGACAAAAGCCGCCTTTGAGAATCAGCTTTCTCTTGAAGATAAAAAGAAAGCTGCGGAAGAGAATAAATTGCTTCAGCAAAGAGCCCAGTTACCCGATGATCCTTTGATTTTCAGACAATTGGAGAGAGACCTTATAGAGAATCCAGATGTCGCAGATACGGAGACCCCGTTCAAGTCCAGCATGTCACAGCTGGACAAGATTGTTCCTCTCACTGGATTTTCTGACCCTGTGTACGCGGAGGCTTCAATTCAAGTGCACCAGTTTGACGTTGTTTTGGACGTGCTGGTTGTCAATCAAACGACGGAGACACTGCGGAACTTATCTGTGGAGTTTGCCACGTTGGGAGATCTCAAGGTGGTGGATAAACCAAGCACAACAAACGTTGGACCACACGGGTTCCACAAGGTGACAACCACCATCAAAGTGACGTCTGCGGATACCGGAGTCATTTTTGGTAATATTGTCTATGAGGGACATCACTCTGACAAGTCTACTATAGTTATCCTATCCGATGTTCATGTGGATATCATGGACTATATCAAACCAGCGTCATGCTCAGAAGTGTCATTTAGAAAGATGTGGAATGAGTTCGAATGGGAGAATAAGATTACTATAAAAAGTAAATCCAGCTCGCTTGAATCGTTTTTGCAGTCTGTTCTCAAGGAGACAAACATGAAGTGTCTGACACCTGGTGCTGTTGGCGGTGAAGAGTGTCAGTTTCTCTCTGCGAATTTGTATGCCAAGTCCTCTTTTGGGGAAGACGCTCTTGCCAACTTGTGTATTGAGAAGAAGAATGGCGGCATCACGGGCCACGTGAGAATTAGATCAAAGGGTCAGGGACTCGCTTTATCTATGGGTGATAAAGTGGCGGCTACTACCAAAAAGCCCTTGTGTACTTGAATTGAATATTGAGGTTTTGGATTGAGAAGATGAAGATGCTCGAAGGAGATGCCTTAGATAAATGGTGGAACTAAAGACGAAGTAAGACGTATGGGTTAATCAGCTGAAAGACAATGGCACGATTTATCTTTTTTTGTGACTTAGAAAAGGCATCGAACGTGCTCAGACGGGTACAGAGGGGCACGACGAGGGCACAACTTGGATTATGGGGGTTGAGTAGTAAGTCATAGAAATTGATATTCTTGAAAAGGAGAAATCAATTCATGGTTGGATTCATTTCATGAGTCCTCCTATTTATTTCCCTACTAACACTGCTCTGATTATCATGCTTGCAGCGAGCAGTACCATGTACTTAATGTCCGCAACATTCAAAGGCCAGAAAACTCCTCACCTCCACAAGTTTTGTCGTAATGTATGAAGACGTCGAGAACAGTCAGTAAGCGCTCGCGATCACTCTCCGGATCCGGAGGATTATGTAGAAAGGTATAATGACGAAGAAAACGACGAAATTGAGAGCCAAGACGAGTTCCCCATCAAGGGGAAAATTGGCCCTCACCACCACAAACTCCACTACCCTCAGTTCCCAGCCCAATTACACTACCAGCGGTTCTATATCGCGGAGCAGGATCTCGTCACTTATACGTGAAGCTGAAGAAGTTAGACGAAGATATAACGATAGCATAAGAACTCAAAGGGACGGCCCGATCCAAGGCGAGTGGCTGCTGACAAAGAGGTTTTTGGGGGTATTAGATGTTCATACCTGCACAGGAGTACGTCATTGAGGACATAAAGGAGATGCGTTATTCTTCGTCACCGTCAACTCAGAAAAGAGCCAAAGTTCATGATTGAGCCGTTTGCATTTGCTTGTCCGTATGAACAGATAACTCCGGACGATTATAAATCGCAGGTGTCTGATGCCAGTCTCTCAGCAGAGTCAGCAGAAAAGAAAGCGCAAAGCCATCAAATTACCGTAAAGTTAGTAATTCTTGCAGTCAAAAAGACCCACGTGGATTCTACTCTACAAGATCCTACATGGGGATTCATTTTAAAAGAAGCTATTTAACCAGTTTCACATTATATATATATATAGACTCAAAAAATTTTAACATACCTCCCCTTATTTATCGTACCAGTGCCCCAGGCGATACCGTGATAACCTGGGGCGCATCAGCCCCCTTAATTACAACGGTACCGTCTGGGTTGATGTGCCAGCTTTGGTGAGCTGGCGCATCAGTTTTGTGTTAGTATCTTTTTTTTTTTTTTTTTAAACAGATGAAACACTTGAGGTAATCACTATGGTAGGCCTCCCAGAGTGATTGCCTTAAATTATTTTCAAATGTCCCTTTTTTCTGAGCAATTTTGGCTTCATTTTACAGGAGCCCTCTTCTCTACTCTTTTCTACGTAGCTCTTTCTTACTAAAGCTCTCTTTACGTAGATCTTCTTACTGCATCAGTTTATCTTTTATCCTAACATAGTCTTCCGATGCGATCAGAAGAAAGGTTGCTGGCTTGCACTGTTATGTGAATAGTTCGGCGAAGAGAAACTACACTTTTCGACATTCAAAAGGCTCATTCGCAAACAAAACTTAGACACTCTGTGAGAGGTCATTGCATCCAGATTCTTGAATAATACTTATCTATTCAGCCATTATGTTACTGTTTGATATCGGTTTTGTGCAACTTTGATTTTTACACGACCCCTCCTTTTATAATTTTATGATTCAACTTCAATGAGGGCAAATGTATCATCATATTGACATAAGGTTGTCGGTTCTGATTAGTCCTTGCTTCGATAGTCTGTCATCAGCCATACTTTATGGCCTTCTAAATGTGCAAACGTGGCACCTTAAAGGGAGATGAAGTTTTAAGCTGAATTTAATGGCACAGGAAAGGTATCAATCTTGGAAGTTGCCAGTCAGTTGTATATTACTTTGTAAATGCGCCACTTTGTATACGCATCTCGATTGATCAGTTGCCTGACGTTTGAATGGTGTATGCATTAGATGCGGCCCATATGCAAGAGGTGCATTCCATATGCACGATTCCCTTAAACTTCCAAGCCTTCAAACGATGGGTCTATCTGTAGATTTATCAGGCTCATGAGTAGGGAACAGTCCTAATTTAGATGGCACAAGCTCTGTTTTTTTCAAGCTCTGTTTGCTGTGTAAACGCAGTCGCCTCTATCAAGTTATCTTCGGTGCACCCACCTGTGCCAAAAGAATTGATCAACGCAACGTATAAAAGACCTTGAAGCTTCTAAACCAATTGAATTCTCGAATTTTCAATAATATAAGGCCTACTCTATTGAGAGTGAGCGGCGGCTGAAAGGTTGAATGCTCTCTGAAATGTCTAAAACTAAAAGAACTTGCACAACGTTGGCCTATAATTACCCGCTTTTGATCATAAGGGACTCTCTCTTCTTTCCTGCTTAGCTCTAGTAAAGCCGATACGATACTACTAACCTTCTTGCTGATGATTAGAGGGCTATCAGGCTCACATTTTCACAAACCATCGAGCTTCGCACCACCCTTTTTCCATCCCCTACCCATTGAAGGTCCACTCACCTCACCACAAATTTAGATCATCTCTTTGCTTCAAAGATAATACATCATGTTCACACTACTCTAAAACATCATGTCAGCTTTATTTACAGGAATTATTATTTAAGCAAAAGTTTTGGAACTCTCTCAAAACCAACAAAAGGCAGTCCTAGTCCACTAAGCAAAGTTCTTGCATCCATGTCCACCTGCGCACTGGTGGTGAAGGATATATCCATACCAAAAGTCTTGGGCCACAAGTCAGGATTGGCCTCGATTTCTGGGAAAAATCTCACGTCCGAGGCATCCATGCCAAACGCAATGGACCCAAATCTATCGCCGGATCTGTTGGAAATACCCTTGAATTCTCGCATCTTCGGAAGTACAAGTTCCGTTAGAGTGGAAATAAATTGGGACTGTTCACGACCTTTAAGTTCTACTTTGGCTCCCATATACATTCCTGGCCTTAGTTTCCAAGTTGGAACGTTAGTTTTGGCATAAATGGGAGTAGGCTTTACGCCGGTGATTTGCTGTAGTTGCAAGCTGGCTGCTATGGCGAGGGTCAAATCGTCCTTTGCCTCTTTCACCCACGATGTGATGGTTATTTTTTCCAAGGCAGGTATATTCTTGTAGGATCTTTTTTTAATTGCCGGAGTTGGCACTTTGGTTCCTCTTGCTGGTTTAAGTGAACGATTTAGCTGATATGGGGTAGAGTAGTCCCATTCTCTACGTTTGTTCCCCGGGATATCCTTCTGGCCATGTCTGTAGCCAATCAAAAGTAAATCTGATGCCAAAGTGTTTATGTAGTGCTCGTGAACGCGGTCCTGGTGGGTTGTGGTTGGCTTAAAATGAGGCGATCTGATATCGTTCTTTGGCAGCTTGAGCTCAGGGTACTTTGGCGACAGTACGGTTTTGTCTATTTTGATTTTATGGTGAACCGGCTCGATTTGCGAAACCCCAACTCTCTGGACGTACGAAATGGAGGAGAACTTTCTGATCATTTTTTGGTGGATGGAAAATATAGAGTGCGGAAGTTTACACCCGCGGCGTGTACATTTCAGCACAGCATAATGATCATCTCACCAGATGGACTCTCATATGGAGAGACGTCTATTGAGGATAGATTGGCTGAGCTGCTACTGGATCCGCTTTTAAAGTCGAAATATGAGATTGCGCAGAAAGTGAGGACCATTGAGCGGTCTTCTTCTAACGGTCTTGCGAAAGATCGTGATCCGTGGACGGTCCCTAGATCGTTTTCCACAACGAAAGAAAACACAGTCTTTGACTCGGTGACGTCCGCTTTCCAGACCGGGTCAGATCGTGTGTCTGAGCGCATTGCAGACAAGATATCCAGTCAGACGGAGCGTGTGCGGGTGATGCTTGAAGATCTGGAGAGGAAGCGTGAAGAAGAACGTTTGGAGAGGGAAAGAATCGAGAGAGAAGAACGTGAGCGTTTAGAGAAGGAACGACTGGAAAAGGAACGGTTAGAAAAGGAGCGTCTGGAGAAGGAACGTCTTGAAAAAGAACGGTTAGAGAAAGAACGACTAGAAAAGGAACGATTAGAGCAAGAGGAAAAACAGCGGTTAGAAGCTGAAGCGGCCGAAAAAGAGAAAAAACGGCTTGCGGATGAGAAAAAGAAACAAAATTCTGGCGATTTTGCAGCCATCGAGTCTAAATTTCTCTCTTTCAAAGCAGATGCTCAAAACGTTGAGAGAGATGTTGTTGCCAAATTGCAAAGTCCTGAGAATGCGTCGTTGAAAACTATAGTAAATCAAGTCAAACGCAAAATCAATCCCAAGTTTGGCCAGTTAACCAACTCAAGACAACAACTTACTCGCATCACAAACGAAATCAACCAACTCATCACTGAAGCCAAAGTCAAGCCTCTCGCTTACGAATGGCTGCTCGACTTTACTGCAAAGAGAATCGTAGCACAGGCACAAGCAGAGGTGACCGTATCGCCCCACACGGCGGTTCCACTCGCTACGCTTTCTGTGAATCTGATGATTCAGTTTCCGGAATTGAAAAAGATGCTTCTTATAAGGCTCATCGAAGCGTGTCCTCTCATATTAGGCTACACTTGTCCCATAGACACGGAGGAAGGGCGCGAGCGTATGGGATGGAAGCGCGACTCATCGGACAAATGGGAAGATGAAACAAAGTACAACGAACGGCTTGGTGGAGTTTGTACTGTTTTTGCAGTCATGACAAGGCTTTCCATCTCAGGAAAGCATCCCTTGCCAATCTCCAACAGCTGGAAGTTTCTAGCTAGAATGCTCAATACTCCACCAAACCTTTTGGGCAATGTTCATTTCATATGTGTTTCCAACTGGTGGGAGGGAGCAGCACGAGAGTTCCTTGTTTCCTATGGAGTGCAGGCGAGAAAGCTACTTATGCTTTCCTGTAACGAGTGGACATTGTCTGTGGCTGATCGTAAATTTAGTGGGGCTGCTCGACTGAGGCTTCTAGGAGAGGACTGGCATAGAGACGGTGGGATTGTTGGGTTGAAGGAGATGGTTGCATGATTTGAGAGGGATTTTTAGCGGAACACTAGAGACCACTCTCTAAGGATGTAGCACTTTGCAATTAGTGCTCTCCTGAGTATTCGAGAAGATGCGTCTGGATATGACGACGTTTTGTCTGGTGGGTTTGAAGTGCTGAGCATCAGGCATGCAGGAAATCATTGGGGTAATTCTTGAGTGCTTAATTTCCTTTATCATGGGGTATGTTCAACTTCAAAGTCGGCTTTTTGCATTATGATCAAAATGTTTAATTTTGATAGTCTGTTGAAACATCAGCCTACATCGATGCGTCGATCCTTGTCCCAAGTCAATCCACCGGAACACCCCTATCAGAGTTGATGTAAAGTTCGTATAATGCATTAATAGATGGTTATCCATTATTTTGAAAGACCAATCGACTGACTGAAAACTTGTGACATGATCTGAGTGATCAGAAAAACAAGTTTGAGGCTTCTGGTGTCAGGTTAGCCATCGTTAGCGTCCCACCCACCTTTCAAGCTAGTAACATTATCAGCTGTTACACATCTTTATGAGTCTGGTGAGACGATATTAACGTTAGGAAGCCCTTACATCGTCTTAAGACAGAAGATGTGTCTATCGTGAAGATTTATCGCTGGCTTCAAAGTTTGGTAGCGATCAATCGTGATTTTTTTAGACCATTCAGTTATCAAGTGACTGGTTATGCAATGTCTGATTCTGAAGACACTTGAGTCAAACTCTTTTTTTATCTTTATCTTTTGACACCATTTCTTCTTCTACCAAACTTTGAATAATTTAATGGCTTTTCTCTTAGATTATCATCAAATAGCACACAGATACTCAAAGTTTGCCTACGAGATACTGAACTTTCACAGATGAGTTCATCTTGAGTACCTACTTTTCAAGTGCATCTTTGATCGATCAGCATCTCATTATACCACATTTTTCTTCAAAGATATTCAGACAGTCTTTGTCTTTACACCTGCCCGGCACATCTGGCATAGCATAAAGTAGGTACGCTGGCTCATGCTCACTCAAAATCTCTCCTCTCACTCAAGGCCAGGTAGTGACTACATAACACGGCATTTGTACCTTGTGTAGCACTCTATAAGCTAATTTATATAACCTTGACGACAAAACCAAAGCGAATGCGGTAAGCAACTATTGCAATTTCACAGCAATCACTGTAATGTTGGGTATATAAAGTCAATCTCACCGCTATATCCTCACACCACAATGACAAGGCAAACCATTCCAGAGAGTCCAGAACATCCATTTCCAATAACCATTGAGAGTACGCCAATTCTATCCGGTTTCGGCAGAGGATCTTCTGATCTGGGAACTCCCACGGCTAACGTTGCCTTGGATGAGAAATTGAAAAATTTGGATACCGGAATCTACTTTGGATTCTGCCAATTGTCCACTAATACCGAGCATAAAGTCCCAGGCGAACAGAAACCAGAGCTGGAGTTTAATTTCGGAGAAAATCTCAAGTCCGGGTCGGAATCGGATGTACCTCTTCCAATGGTTATGTCTGTAGGTTACAATCCATTCTACCACGATAAGCAAAAGTCTGCGGTAAGTATTTTTAGCAGTATGGGCTAACGCTTAGGAACTTTACATCCTGCATAAATTTGGCGGTTCGTTTTATGGGGCCCTGGTCAAGTTTAATATCCTGGGGTACATTAGACCTGAACTGGACTATACAACCAAAGGTTGGTATTTATTTTTATTTTCTTACTAACTAAAGATGCTTTGATTAAGGATATTGAGATTGATACTGAGACTGCGAAAAATGCATTGTCAAAGCCTGGCTATGCAAAGTATCAGAGTTTGTAATGCTGTAATGAATTTTATGCAATGACGTTGAAGTGGAATCGGGTGATGAATAATTGTAGAATTTTAAGTATTAAGAGAGGACAAGCATCGCGTATCTAGAATAAGATCATTGCCAAAATTATCTGTGAGTACAAACCTTTGATTTTCATAACTTTTTTAGAGAATTGACACACTTCCTGCTTTAGTGCTACTTTCGGCCAGTCCCTTAATGTTTGAAGAACCATTCTAGTACAGTGTGGTTCGAAGAGAAATTTCTCCTTCCTAACCGAAGAAAGTCGCAGGTGGACGAGTATGAAAATTTTATTTGGGTACATCGATATGTGACCAAAGTCCAGCTCCGGTCAATTTTCTGAACAACTCAACCAAGGGTTTTCACCGCAAAGTTGTCTTAGCTGGGCCGATGCTAAAAGACAACTCTCCGATGGAGACACTCAAATGCTATCAGGAGAAATCCTTCAGCGGAATTTGGTCGTTGAAATACAAACAACTTCCGGGTTGTCTCACGTGGTGGTGGTTTCTTTCACAGTATTCCAAGGGCGAAAACTGTGTGACCGATGCATGTGAGGATTCTTGAGTTGATTCCTTTGCTTTCCTAAGAATGCATGGTTGATCGTGATTGTTCTTGGGCTCAGCAGTTCGTACAGAAGTGACACAAATAGCCCGTCCAAATAAGAAACTTTGGAAAAATGATTGGTCGAACTCTTCATCAAAGACTGCCCCATTGATTGAAGTCTCCTCTTGTACATCAACTAGGCCTATACTCCAAAAGTGGTACAAATGTCTCGCAATTGATGCAACATTGTACAGTCTTTTTCCAAACACCTCTAATGTAGCCTTTGTGAGTATTGAAAACACTTTAGGAACTAATCAAATCCTGCGGTTCGGCAAATCCCTTTTGCCGTCAACCGAGAGGATTGCCGAACCGCTGATATGCGAAAGCTACCCAAACTCCTCAAACCATAGAATGCTCACCATCGCATTACCGAGCCCTCTGACCAGCAGATAAGCTCACCTGTATTTGAGTAATCTCTTGCGCCACATAAACAGAGACCTGGTTAAAGTTGAACTCATTTCTACAAAGAATATTTCTCCTCTCTGTAAACTTTTTCAATGGAAGCCTGAAGGCGAATTCCTTTGTAGAATCTACATTCGTGAGCCCAGCCTTCTCAAATGCTCGTACCATATCGTTATTTGTAAGTCCCGTCTTTATATCATCCATTCCAATGTCGTCTTCTTCATCGTCCGTAACGTCCAGCATCAAGAGCCACCCTCCTGGCTTGAGAAATTTTTCAAGCTTTTGAACAACTTCCTCATAGTCCATGAGAAAGTTGTTAAGCGAAAAGGAACTCACAACAACATCAAACGAGCCAAGCATGGATTCCACAGCCTTTCGCGTCTCCTGGAACTCATTGAACTCATCATCTAAAACATCGTACAGGAATGCTTGTATGCGAGAGCTAGTCTTACAATCTTCTTCTCTGAATGTATTGAGAAACGTGGCTTTGGCATCAAAAGACTCTAGTTTACGCTTCGAGATGTCCAGTCCCACCACCCCGCCATTGGGGTCTATATACGGAAGCAGTGGAGTGGAAATAGAACCAGATCCGCATGCGAAATCAAGCACACGCGCGGCAGGTCGAAATAACGGACTATGGACCGGAAACATGGATTCACTCACATTATCACTCAAATAGCTGTATGTCCTTGTGGGGGTCGAAACAGATGTTGGAAGAGCCTTCAATGCAAATGGATCAAACCGTAAGAGAGCATTTACTGCTAATATAGATAACGTTTTACCCACTGACAGCGTATCGTGGATGTAATGGAACTTTGAGCCGATTGTTCTCTGAGGAGAGATGCCCTCATTCTCATCTTGTGGCTCCTGGAACCGCTGGCCTATCCTTTGAGAGAATAGGATCCATAAGATGGTGGTGAGTAGTTTCATAATGAGAGGTGAGAGTCCTCGTTCGAGTCGGGGCGAGGTGGGTTTTGGTCATATGGCCAGAAGTGTCTGCCCAAAAATTGTATGTGATTATTCTTCCCCTATGTAGACGATGATAATCGAAACTATGCTCCGGACTGTTGAGGATCAAATTTAATCTCTCCACTAATCGAAGACCCCTCACTTCATGACGGAAACCGTTAGTAGTTGGTGAAAGCATTATCACCGACTTGATGAAAATTATACGTTCTTTTATTCATTAACTTGATTGTTCCAAGGAAAGCGGAGGCAGCGGTAAAGATAAATGACTATCTTTCTTTCCTAGAGGATTCTGCCGCTTTTTGCTTTGGACTATACCTCAGGGAAAGACGCATTTATAAAAGACTGCAAAAAACAGCATTCAAAAGCTGCTTTAAACAAGAGGCATTCTCTGGAATATTCCAATTCAAAAACAAACAATGGTGTGAAATGGTTGGACCGTTTTTTATTATGAGGGTTCATTGAATCCTAGGTGAAACCATTTCTAATCAAGAGTGCCAAGCATCTCGAAATGGCAAATCAATAATTGTCCATGCTACACAGTAATGGAATTGTCCACGGAGACATATGGAGGCGCAATCTTTTGTGCACTGAGAATGCTGTCTACAGTATCGATTTTGCCCTTTCTAGGGATTATCAAACGAATTTGCTTGCTATGGAGGAGGATTGCATAAAACTAGAAGAGGCGTTCAAGAATTAAAGTTTAGTATGATATAAGTTTAGTATAAGCCATATGGTGGGAACAGCTTGATGCCGATTTTAGTAGAGAAAATTTTAGAAACTGAATATTCGAAAGAGGCTGTTATAGTTGAGACATAGCCCTATATAATGACACACATTGCAGACCCGCCTCGAGCCTTGGTTTCATTCTCCCTTTTAGCGTCTTCGAATTGAAGTCAAGTAGGTTTCTCCGAGATTGCAGTAGTCAGCAAAGTACGTGCAAAAAAGATGTAGCTATTGTAATTTGTCGTTGATAGTCTTTGTTCAATGAAGACAGAAACCTTCTACTTCAACTTGAAAAATCTAATGTCACGCAGCAAAAATGGATTATTTCGAAGGGTGATTTAGCGAAATTCAACATTCGATACCCGGAGATCACGCAGATGGACAAAGTGCTCAATTTTTTGAAAAAACAGTCAAAGTACAGATAGCCGTTTTTCAACAGTGTTTAGAGCCCTTTTCCAAAATTGGACTTGAAATCCGGAAAATACACTGAGGTTTTCTAGCGAGCGATAGAGTAAGTATTAAACATACTACGTAACAGGAGCGTTTCACAATACCAGCTAGATACTTCGAAACATAAGGAAGGAAGATTACTTGGCTGCAATGTCAACTTCTAGGAAGAAAAATGACAACAGCAGTCACCTTTTAGAAGTAGTGATCGAACTATTGTCCATGCAAAAAGTTAAATACCTAAACAACAGTCGCTCCATGGGCACAATGAGGCCTGGTGTTTATGTGCAACCCGAATTTCCTATAGGTTTCGTTGTTGGCTTCATCTAGCTGATTATTAGTTGTGATGAGGTTTTAACACTTCAAGGTCATATAATCGCCAATTTTATTGAAAGAGGCGTACAGCAAGGCCATTATTAGTCATTAAATTTACATAAACATCCAGGTTGGCCTTTGCCGAGATAAAGGTATCTTGGTGCTCTTGGTGCTTAACCAAAAACAAGTTGGACACAAAAGAAGAAACCCAGCTGCAAAAATTGTGCTCAATATTCCATCACCTCACCTCAAGAATCACATTCACCAAAGTCACACCCAACCACCAGCACACGGCGAAAAAACCAGTCTTTCTCCCTATTTTCCAGCCATTTCGCAGCACCACAACGAGATAAACAAGCAGTATGAACAAAAGCCCCACGGAGCTCACCACAAGACTTTTGCTCACCTGGAACGAAATCTCCGTTTGATGATTCTGCGACATCACAATAATGCCATTTACACCGACTCCTAATAGGATGTAAAGTAGAGGAGCACCGAAACATGCAGACAGACCCGTGTGGTGGAACCCCATGGTGCAGAGAGTTATATTGGATATCAAATCTCCCACAGAATTACCCAACGCTAGCACTGTAAGCCCCAACAGCGTTTCGTCAATCTGCAAAATGACCCCAAGGTTCTTCAAGATCATCACTATACCAGAGGCCAGCTTTGTGATCCACACAAGCGACCCGGCAAACCCTACAAGTGACACAGAGAAGTAGTACCTGGATGAAGGTTTTGTCTGGCTGCAATAAATGGCGTTCACCATGGCCAACACCACTCCAATAAGGAGAGTCATGATCCTGGCATCGACCACCAAAGACAAAAATATAAGCTGCACGCTAAAGAACCCTCTTTTGAACCGCATCTCCCTTTCGAGAGTGACATCTTCAGCATACAATTCCGGAGGCACCACAGGAACGGTGGTGCTGAACAGGAAAATGATGGGACAAGAAATAACAGCGAGCACACTTTCAAAAGGAAGTTTCCGAAAATCAAGCGCTCGCATCTCTGGAAAAAAACAATTGATCCAGCTGAATTGGCGGTCCATCTCGAAAGAAGAATGAGCATCCAGAGCATTTGGGTCTATGACTCTGGTGGGAGTTGGGTGGTGTATTATCGACTGGCTCTCGGGCTCTATGATAAGCGGGGTTGTTTCCAAGTGCAATTTTGATTGCGGGCTAGGACTGCGGTGATGATCTTTTTCAAAGTTGAAAATCTTTAGAGCATCAAACACAGACAACCGAAACGACGTTCCCACATCGAGATACGTAGCCAAGTTATCGTATAGTGTTCTGGACGCCACATTTGGCGCACTTGAGACCGAGTTGTTCCTTGACAATGGACTGAGTCTCTGGATAGCGCACAAGATCTCAGGCTCTTCAGCGGGAACAGATGGTGAGTATATCAAAAAGCACAGATACGCAATATACAGCAAGGCCATAGTTGAGCACTCCCAGAATGTGAGAACGCCATCGTGTATGAAGAAGAGCGAGATCAGAAGTAAAGCGGTGAAGAAAAGGATATCTCGAACAAACTGACTTTTCTTCACTTCAAACGGACAAGCCACCGCCATTGAACCTATCACAAACGAGCATACAAACAAAGAGCTTCCCAGAAGCTCACCAATGGCAAGAGATAAAGAGTTGGACGACATGGCAGAGTAAGTTGAGAAAATATCCGGCGAACCATTTCCCAAAGAGAGCAAAGTCATTCCGGATATTCGCTGATCCAGTCCGAGCCAGTCGGAAACAGAAGTGAGGTTTGGTGAGAGGAAATTCGAGGTTATTATGCCTAAAGACAGAAACCCCAATATCAGTAGCAGACATATCGTCAAGAGAAGCAGAGTGTGGTGGTTGGAGCAATAGTAAAGCCGAGCGACGTAAAAACCTTGGCACTCACTTTTCAGGTATTGGCATGCGCCCTCTATAGGGACTCGGCATTCTGTATCCATTTAGTGTTTGCTAGCGCACCCTTGGCATAGCCTTGTCACTAATTTTCCTGCGTGGTGTACGGGTGGCAGCTAAGGGTGCATGAACCTGCAGGCGTCGAATCTCGATTTACCTCAAAGAGCGAAGCGCGTCGTGTGTGCACCAAAACGCTCAAAACCATGGAAGTTCTAGCTACTTTGAGGGAGAGGTTTTCGTATGATGATCCGCTGCAAGGGATTGAGGTACCCTTTGTAAGTGAGTACGTGCTTCCCCGGTTATCTCTGCATATCAGTCCCTTTTTCCTTCAGCATATCCACGAAGTGGTGCTAGCACTGTTACTGTACCAGGCAATATTCATGGTTTCTCTTCTTTTGGCCAACATCACCCGTTTCGGAAGGAGCATGTCGCTGAGGCTGAGGGTGGATTTTTGCATTCACGTTGTTTCGATGATTCAAAGTATTCTGATTCTGATCTTGTGTGTTCCAGCTTTTAAAAACTCACACTTACAGAAAGATCACGTGTTTGGGGTCTCTCCGTATGGTGGAATGCTAACGGCTATGGCTGCAGGCTATTTCCTATGGGATGCTTTGATTTGCCTTGTCTTCATCAAATTCTTTGGTGTAGGGTTTCTCGTGCACGGAACTGTTTCGGCCATTGTGTTTTTGATCGGGACAAGCCCGTATATAATCTACTATGCGCCTATTTTCCTTCTTTTCGAAGCGTCCACCCCGTTCTTGAATATTCGCTGGTTGGCGATAAAGTTCCCTCATCTTGTCTCTGAGAGATTCAAGCTTGTCAACAACGTCATTCTCATTTTGACATTCTTCTTTGTGAGAATCTGCTGGGGGTGGGTACAGGTTTATAGGTTAGCTTTTGATTTTTACCTAGCGAGGTTCGATCCACGCTTCAGCCTCGCCAAGTCGGCCGTTGTGCTGATATCCAACTTTGTGCTAGACCTGCTCAACATTTACTGGTTCGGGAAAATGCTCAAGGTGGCTGTGGATACCATACAGGGAGGGATGCAGTACAACAAGAAGAAGATACAGTAGAGATATAGAGAATAGATTGTAGCGTTGGGGCTTTATTATTGATTATAATTTTTCGCAGTACTCATCAAATCACATTCTGAAGTTTTCGCAAAATCGCATACGTTACGATGGTCTTTATTGGCATACGGGGATGAAATCCCCGTGGTGCGTTGAGTTTAACATAGTTACCCATTTGGATTACTGTGAGTTAAGAAGTATAGTAGTTTAGACTGTTAGTAATACACGTGCCTTAGATTGATTTGTTCACTGATTTAGTGAGAATTGTTTTATTCTTGGATGGGCAGTCCTTGTCTGTAAAAGAGTGTAATGTAAATCTCAACTTCCTTATGACCTGCGGCTGATCATTTCTCTCACTATTTTTTAACAGCGAGGACTCTAGTTATATACCTACCGAGTTGCCAAGCTGTCAATTTTCCTCTACCATGCAATGTTATTCACGAGACACATGTGAAACCATTTAATTGGTTCAGCCTAAGTCACCGGTTGGACTCGGGCCATATTACTGCAAACGCAGCGTGCCTATTCGAGTAAACCAGATTGTGAGACTCAGCGTCTAACCTATTTCGGTCGACTGAATACTTGTAGAGGAAATTCGAATTCATAGTTTGAATTCAGGCCTCATCGGTTTATCGAGCGGTCATCGTTTTAGGCATTCTCAACTCCTCGTGCAGCGCTTGGCTTATGCATGGTCTACTGCAACATTATGCAGTGGAGCATAGTATATTGGACTTATGCCGAAGGGAAACTTATGCTCATATCATCCCCTCTAGGAAGCTGGCCATTTTCCGCCATTACTTTACTTCCCTGGAAGGTGGTGTTTTCCATTGACCCTTCCGTCCGACTTTTTGCGGAATGGCTAACTGGCTTTATAGTATATTGCTGTTTGCTGTTAGTATTAGTACTGATCGCTTACTTCTATGCTGACAAATGTAGACCTTGGGAGTATAGTATCCCCGACTAGTGAAGTTCTCTTATTGAAGATATAAATCTGTGTCTCACCTTCAGGGGGAACTTGTAGAGGATTCAACCCTGTGTCTTGAGACGAGATATTCATATCGAGCGAAAGCGAATCATCCAAGACTCCCTGTATGAGTAAAAAAACATACAACCTTTGCCCGCAAGATGGAGAAGCAATTGGGACCAGACAGCAAGAATCCAGATACAGGCACCTGGAGCTGTTGAGAGTTACACAATACTTGCATTAGCGTCCCCACGACCTTTTTTTTGCGTCTTTGGAGCAACCTTTAGTAGAGAAACTTTCTCCGCGCGCATATCTCATATAGGTTGCTGTGATCACCGAATCAGGACCTAAAACTTTCGTCAAATCGGCAACGTAAACTCATTTTGACTTCAGAGAAGCCAACTGCTCGCCCAGCTCGCCCAAGGTCGTGTACCCACTCAAACCGCCTAGGATTTCTTGAAGCCAATTTTTAGTAGAGAAAATCTCCGAAATTGAGCAGTTGAAATTGCTTGATCAGTATTTCAGACACAGGTCTGTAGAATAATACTCTTTGCCAGCCTTTCAAGTGTCTTGGTGGTCCACAATACCATCATTAGCGTCTCCACGACCTTTTTTTGTGGAATGGGGGCAACAGGTGTCAGATTTTTCGCGGTGTAAGGATGTGCTTGTCGACCATACATCACACATCCTCAGGAAAACAAACTGCTCGTCTGGCTTGTGGAGACTCGTTATTGCGAATTTTTCTCTTTTAATTGTAAATTTTCTGTTTCTCTTTGTTTCGTTGCCGGAGAGGTCTTCTCATCGAAGTGTGTTAGAGGCTGTCAAAGGTTTTCGTATCAATTGATACCTTATACGCTCTGAAAATCATGAATCTCTCTATGTCCTGCTTTATTTCCATCTGGTGAGTCTCATATTATCTCTTAATGATCTTCAAATAGGCTTATCGAATCACAGTTTGAGCCAGCCTCAAAAGATCTTGATGTTCCCTTGGCTTATTCTGCATGCGTCGGTTGACCGTCGCCTTTCCCTGCTTTGGTCAACCTTTGCTTTGCTGGAAGGGGGGAAAACAGGCCTGTTGAAGCATGCAATAGAAGAAGGCGCTGTGTGACCATGTTCGTACCGGGATGATGCCCGATGTGAATGTCTCCTGGTACAAGTTGAATATGACTCCATAAATATAATACAGGACGTTGGTAACTTTGCAGGGACCGGTCATTTGTGAAAACGGTTGTGACCTAGACACTTCACATGCAAGGCAGAATGTGACAAGGGAAAAGTGCGTGTGTTACGCTCATTCGGGAACCTGCGTTCATCCTATAAAGGAACGGGCTCTATTGAGACTGAATCCGTTCACTGATCGCATCGCGACATTTGCGTATAGCGTTAAGTTGTGCTTTAGATAGTGCGATCGATCGATTTGTCCACTTATACCTCGGCAGTCGCAAAAGTATTGAAAGTTTGTCTAACCGGCTCTAACATATAGTGTGGATGAAACAGGTCAATAGTGAATATAATGAAAGTGTTTTCTCCGTTCCTGCCAATCTCCAAAATGATAGTAGCATGTTCTATTACTAAACGCGAGAGACAAAAAACTCAGAGTAATGAGGATAGAGCAGCTTCTATAAGTTGGAGTTGATGATGATGCCATTCCCAATCTGTTGACTTTGTACCATTTGCAAATACTGTAAAGAAGCTGATCAGGCTATCTATCATTCGAAAGGACCTGCGATAAAAAGCATCACCCAATCTCTTGAGGATGAGATGGAAACGGTGGCTGATTAAGTGACAGATGGTACAACTCCAAAGCCAGTTCTCTCAAATTAATTCCATCAAAACCACTCATCGTCGCCTCGATAAATCCTAATGCACCTCCTGATTTGTTCCTTTTCACAGCACTTTGTGAGCGCCATCTCTATCAAGTCATCTCGGGACTCAACTTTATAGAGGTGAAAAAACTCGAGGCACGCCTTCCAAAAAGTCAGCGACACCTGGGATTGTTTGTGCTTTTCGAAAAAAGCAGTCAACTCGTCGACGGGGATATTAAACTTTAGCACTTCTTCGAAAAGAAAGTCGCCTTCCTGCTGAGCAATGCGTTTATCAAACATCTCAACTACTGATTCTTCGCCATTCAAAGCTGAGACTTCTGCAAGCTTTAGGAATGCTTCTATTGAATGTGGCAACAAGTTCACGCTCTCTGTAGCAAGTCTTGCGGCCTCGTCGAGATCACCGCTCAAAATTTCCAAATCGATCAGCCTCATTCTTAATTGAGTATTCGTTATGGGGTTGAAAAACGACCCTCTCATAAGCACTTCCTTTGCCTTCTCCAACTGGTTCAAACTGCAGAAGAAATTGGCATACCTGATCCAAAAATCTGGATACAATGCAGTTACAGTCAGACAACGTTCGTACACCAACTCGCTCACCTGCTGGTGTATTTTGCTATGCACAGGGTTTCTGCCATGAGAGCCCAAAAACCTGGTTCCTTCAATGTAATCTATATAGTTGGCCCAGTTCTCGATTTCCGATAAGCTTAGCATTTCCGGACGAAAGAATGGTTGAGAGATCTTACCCTCGTACTGCCACAGGGTGAATGTATAGTGCTGGGTTGTTATATAAACGTCGATAAATGTCTTGCGAAGTTTCACCTTGACGTCATCGTCCTTGGGGGAACCGCCAATAAGTTCAATCATTTCAGCATTGGCATTCTCGATTAGGCCAAGCCACTGTCTGAAAAACTTGCCGTAGTGATACAAGGGGATTTCTATTATTCTTCGTAGTAGAAGAACATGCTCTCTCCAATAGTCGTTGTGCTTCAAATAGTTGAGATATATGTCGTAAAACTGGTGGCTTAGAAAATGAAGTCCTATTGCCAAACGGGCCTTTTCAAAATGCGATAAAAGTGCTTCTGAGTCAGCTTCTGTCTCTGTCAGAAAAGTGACAAAACGGGTCCAGATAAGAACGGACCTCGGCATGATAGATACTGCCCTTTGGTAAATGGACTTTGCCTTTTCCGTCAGACCAAGATGGAAACTCCACACAGCATGATTGATCCAGTACTGCTCACAAAGAGGGAACGTGCTTAGAAAATTTTCATAGCACGAGTCAAGCAGCTGCTTATCAGCGTCACTTGATTTTTTCGTGATTCCACCATTCAACTGTTCAGTCAGTTTGATGAGATTCTCCCACTTGTCGAAATTGAGCTTATCATCCGCAAGAAAAGACGACGCTTCCAGCCATTGATCATCTAGGTCCATAATTGTCTATATATATGGTTCAAGGAATTATATACTTCACATGATTTAGTTTTTGAAGAACTGTGGCCGAATTCGGAATTCTCTTAAGCAAAGTCGATCACAAAATAAAATCAGGATCACCTCTCCTGCTTCGCCCCAGAGAGGAATAAAAGGCAAAAACACCCTTCTATATTTTTCTAGGAGTTCTGCATCCCTGCACCAATGACTATCAAAGCTATACTGAGCGAGCTTCATCATGAGATGGCAGCCACAGGCAAGATGGCCTTCAAGCTGCAACAGAAGGAGACACTGAGAAAGCAAAAAGCGCTTTTCGAGTACCGTAAGTTGCAGCTCATCAAGGAAGGGAAGCATACCGACGGTGCATTGAAAGAACTGCAGTCGTCCATACAGAAGCAGGAGAACCAAGTTCCGCCGCAACCAGACTTGTCTTTTGTAGATCACATTGTTAATAGAGGAGAAGAAAGAGAGAAACACCATCTCTCGAATATTGTGGCATTTGTGCAGAACCAGCGGACGTACCAAGAGCTTCTAGAGAGGTACAACCCAGGCATAAGTATGAAGCAGAAGGACAAAGTGAGGAAAACGGCTCGTAGGGTGGGATTGGATATTCCAGAATGATTTTCAGAATGACTTTGTATTTAGAATAAATCACCTTTGGGTAGATTCGAAGCCTGTTTGTTTTTTTTTTTTTTTTTTTTTTTTTTGATTGAAACTTCAAAACCATGGGCCCAGATAGAATAGACATCAAGAACAAACAGAGACGGCACAAGGCATTTTCCAAGCTCAAGCACGAGAAAAACAAGTCGCGCCACAAGGAGAGAAAAGCGCGCGCCAAGGAGGAAAGAGAGAACCCTGAACTACGTGAAAAGAGACTAGCAGAAAATATACCCGCCACGATCGAGAGTAAACGAGAATTCGACGAAACAGTCAATGCCGAGGTTGAAGGTGAGGACGATTTCACAGAATATTTTTCAAACACAGAGAAGGAACCAAAAATCTTGCTAACTACCAATGCCAATGCTCACAAGGAAGCGTACCAGTTTAGCGAGATGCTTATGAGCTTTCTGCCAAACGTTACCTTCGTCAAGAGGAAAAGAGACTACTCCATGAAGGACATGGCCGGGTACTGCTCCAATAGAGGGTTCACGGATCTTGTAATTGTGAATGAAGATAAAAAAGTGGTTAACGGAATCACCTTTATACATCTTCCCGAAGGACCCACTTTTTACTTTTCTGTAAAGTCACTTGTAGAGGGGAAGTACATTCCCGGTCATGGATCTGCCACTGACCACATACCTGAGCTCATTTTGAATAACTTCACCACCAGACTGGGTAAAACGGTGGGGAGGTTGTTTCAGTCACTTTTCCCGCATAGACCCGAGTTTAAGGGTCGTCAGGTGGTTACGTTGCATAACCAGAGAGACTATATCTTCTTCAGAAGACACCGGTATGTGTTTCGGAACGAAGAGAAGGTTGGACTGCAAGAGCTGGGACCGCAGTTTACCCTCCGTCTGAGGAGGCTGCAGAAGGGAATTAAGGAGGAAGTTGAGTGGGAGCACAAGTCTGAAATGGACAAAGACAAACGGAGGTTTCATCTTTAGTGTATTCACAGTTCTAAACAAAGAGCTGGTAGTTTGAGCTCGTTTTTAATAGGTATAGGGCTCGAAATTGGACAAGCATTTCGAATGGGTAACTTTTACAACTATGTAAACGAGAGATCGATCTGTACTTAATTGAAGCCTTCTGGTGTTCTGTCATAGTGGGCATGCTTTGAGACTTCTCACTTCAGAAAGCATCTCATAGATGATTCTGATAGTACGGCTGACACGATCCGGTTGCGAAGAAGGGTATGGGCATAATATCAACCAATAGTATGGCTGAAGCCAATACAGAAATCGGTAATCACGAAACTCATCAACCCTAAAGTGTTCTTTAACTTCCGAGTCTATTTCCAAAGAGCGCGAACAAAGCCTCCAACGACTCCTGAACAATCACAGACTGATGTCATCTGTAACAAACAGAGCCTGTCGAGTCGTGCGATCATTGCCTCTATTCTTCAATGATCTCACTCCTCAATAATCCACAAACCAACGTTGTCAGTGAAATCCATCTCGTCGTGCGATCATCTCCGCTACCCTTCAATGATCGCACTCCTCTGACGTACAAACCATAAATTCTTGAAGGGTTTCAGAAATTTGAAAATCAGCTTTTCTGATATGTAGAACGTTGACTCCTTCGTGAACTCTTGAAAGCTGAGACGATATTTGTTGTGAACAGTTGATGACATTTCCGGTGTAGTTTACCTGTCCGTTGCCCTCTCGTCATCCAATATGTTATGAAAGGAGAGTAACGAGCAACAAGAAGTTCCACTGTGAACGTCATATCCTTTATCAAGCTTCTGAACTCATCTGTGAAATCGCCAGGATATGCATTGTTGTCACGCTGAATTGATTCCCTCCTTTTTCATAGGTGCACCTCCTACAGCGTCCAGATTTGAAAACAACCATCGCGATGAAATTCCTCACAAACGTTGCAAAGCTGGAAGGGCAAAGTGTCTTCCCAAGACTTTGAGAAGAATGATTCCAGGGCTAATAACTGATGGGGAAAGAAGTGCTGATAAGAAGAGGCGGTTTGCGAGGTGGAAGATTTGGAGGTGAAAGATGAGAAAGAGGAGTATGAGTGGGAAAATGAAGAAAATGATGAGTCAATGTAAAGACTACAGACGTCATCCTGAGGTGAAAGATTGTGAGAGGCAGTCCTTGCCTGATTATGAGAAGTAGTCGATTTACGTCCCTCACGCTGTCTTCTCTTTCTCTCGCTATCGGGTTGGCCTCTCCGTTCACTAACAGCAGAGGCAGAGCGGACATCTATAGGAGTACTACTTGAAGGAGGTGGCCATAAGATGTATTGAGAAAAAAAATATCAGAAAAGAAGAGGGACAGGCAAAAGTAGTTTCGAAGTTTAGTATCACCAGTTAATTTGAATGATTTTCCTTCTCGCAAGAATGAAAGGTCATCATTACGCAAAGTAGAGGTTACACCCTTGTGTACATTATCGAGTAGGCTATCGCTTGCCAGTACAGCATGCAGCAGTCGTGAAAGTGTAAAAGATTACATGATGGAGAGAGATAGCGTAGATCATTGAATGACTACAAGAAATAACTAGCAAAGGGAAATTTTGTGAGATTGGGCTGTGGAAACCATTCATTACGTCAAGGTGTTTGGATGCGTGGCACATTCTGCGTTGTGAATTATGCGTTGTGAGTTATGCATCACAAACGCATCCTTACATATGCCTTTCACTGGGAATAGCTTCTCAGCTAACGCTTCGTCGCAATAATCTATCATTTTCTATCTAATCACCAAATATCTTCTTGGTATCTATTAGTTGTTCTGAGGTTACGCACCATGTCGGCCGCAACGTCCTCGGTCACTTTGCGTTCAGCCACCAAAATCTGCGAGATCGTTGCTTGCACGTCTCTGGCCATCCTGGAGGCATCTCCGCACACGTATAAGAAGGCACCCTCCTTAATGAGCTGGTCCACCTTCTGAGAGCACTCCAGCATCTTGTGCTGAACATAAGATTTGACCGACGTTTCTCTGGAAAAGGCGGTCACCATCTCAAAAGAGTCACCCAGCACCTTCTGGTACTCTGGCCATTCCTCCTTATAGAGGAAATCTTCATTTGAGAATCTGCACCCGAAAAATAAAAGAATCTTGCCCACTTTGACGCCATTTTTGGCCTGATGAACACGATCACGTACAAAGCCTCTCAGAGGCGCCACTCCGGTGCCTGGTCCTATCAGAATGACAGAGGTGGCCGGATTGGAAGGGAGCTTGAAAGTGGACCGTCTTATATGGACCGGAAGTTTGTAAGGAGAAAAAGTAGAGCGCGGTCCTTCAAGATCATATGTGACATTAGGCGTTGCACTCTTGCCATTTTGAGCGATTTCAATGTTCCACAAAAGATTGGTCGCAACACCGGTCACGTGACGGGAGCTATTTTCTGGAACAAAATCTTCAACAACCGCCGTTATGTGTACGATTTGCTTTTCCGAGAGCGAAGAAGACGAGATGGAGTAGTAGCGCGGTTGCAAGTGCGGAACCAATTCCACAAGGAAAGTGAGTGGAACCGAGTCCCATGGCTGATTGGATGAAATCTGCAATAAGATGTCAGCTATGTTGAGGTACTTTGAGGTAACTTTTTCATGAAAGAGGTTTTTGTCGTCTGCCAATTTGGCCGTTTCAGCACGCAGCTCGTTGGAAGGCGCGAATTGCACTATAGACTTGAGAAATTGACGAGACACAGGTCCAGAAATCTCAAGATAGTGCCTCACAATAGACTCGTACGTACAAGGAGACGGGAACGGAAGGTGTACAGTGGAATCGAGCGATTTCAGTTCCACCACCTGATCAGCTTTTCCTTCAATGCCAAACGCACGCATAAACTGAGTGACGTTCTCGTTCGAATTGCTGGGCCACACAGCAAGATGGTCCCCTGTAGAGTACTTTAGACTTGTGTCTTTAAAGTCAAACTCAACGTGCGTACAATGGCGGTCTGCAGAGTCGAACAACTCTTGCGTCTTGACAATTGGTGCAATGTATGGGTTACTATGGGTAAAGGGCCCTTCATTAATGCCCTTGACATGATTCTTCGTTGGCTCTCCTAATGAGACAGTCTCGCTACTTGTACTCAAATCGTCTCTTTCAACACATTGAAGTCCAGGCTGATACTGCAGATCGTGCTCCTCCATGTGGAGCGAGTCTTTGAGAGTTTCGAAAAGAGAATCTTTCCACGCCAAGTAGTCTTCGTCTAAAGTAGCCTTTCCATCGTCCCCCTCGCCGTACTCACCGATTCTATGGGCACCCAGTTCCAAAAGCTTTTCGTTGACTTTACGACCAGCCCCATTGAAGATTTCGTAGGTGGAATTACCAAGTCCGAATAGAGCGAACTTTAACCCCGATATCTCCGGTTCGGATTCCAGAAATTCGAAAAAATCGTTAGCATTGTCGGTAGGTTCGCCCTCGCCGTAAGTGGCGATGAGGAAGATGACAAACTTGAAATCGGGAGTCTCTTGAAGAGATCCAAGCGTATCAAAGTCGTAGTCGGCGAGATCTCCACACATGGATGGAATATTGAACCTCGACTGAAGTTCTCTAGAAAACTTGTTGGCGTAGTCCTCGGCTGTTCCTGTTTGTGACCCATAGAAAACCACAGCTTTCTTGCCCGTCTTGTGTACCACCTCTGCGATATCTCTCGACGTGACACTTTCATCAGAGGGTTCCTCTTCCTTGGCCCATAGTTTTCCCTTGGATAAGTATGTGATGAGTGCTACAACAATAGCTACCAAAACGCTCAGATCCAAAGTATCAAGTCCCATCGTTTGTCGTATAGTATCCGTGATCGCGAAATTTTCCCCGATAGAGTAAGTATATATATATCGTACGATAAAATGAGGGCGAAAAGCTCATGTGGTGACAGTGTTGTGACTAAGGGTGAGGGTGAGAATGGAGACGTAATGAAACGCTCAACTAATTAAATACAATCAATCGTTATATAGATTGGTTAGTTTCACCTTAAAAAAGATTCATGCACTATACTGGATGACTTCTGCTTCAACAGACCCAGCGAGTGATTATTATCCGTAGTGTTCAAAGCAGTGTCCTCGGAGTGATTCCCTATTGACTTTGAGTTGTTTGACAAATGATTTTATGCTGGTAGGTGATTATTACCAGCAAAGCCTGGTCGCTATGACTTTGGAAATTGAACCATATTGTTCAAATGAGATTCTAATGATCATTCAAGTCCATGTTCGAGAGTAAATTAAGTCGAGTGAATGTTAGGCATCCATTTTGAAATCCTCGTTCGAGCCCTACCCTGCCAAGATTATTTGCTGGTCTGAGGCATCTGCCTCAGAGCTACAGTTTGGTGACAGGATCAAAACAACGTTTGGCAAAGCTCAAAACGTGGAGGCTGTCAGAAAATCCAACGTAATCATTTTGGGATGCTTTCATTTGATTCAGCGTTGGCGTTCTCCTTTAATAATTGACGAGGAGCTCTGAGCATTTCCCTGACATCCTTATTGAGCGCGATGGCTTCTTGATTCTGACTTGCTCTATTCTCTCTTTGCGGATTCTGGTTCCCTCAAGGCAGAAATACATATGGCTGCGAATAAACTTGCCATTCATCAAAAGCTCTTGAGCATTAAGACCCTGAGATCCAACGATAATGAGCTCAAAAACCTTTTTCACACCAGAATCGACAGCTGCTCGGGATTTGAATGATCAGGAATCTCCTCAACCAGTAACAGTATACCGATCAATGCAATCTGCCAGCCCATCTGTGAAATCCCGTGTGATCAAGCGCTATTTCCAACAAATGCCATTGAAATCAAGATAGACGTAAGCATTGTGAGAGAATCCTTTGGAGTGTCACTTCTTCCTTCACTACCACCCTTTGTGATTTTTCCTTCCTCGCTGACGAGCGAAGCGTTGTAGTCATCGTCATCGTCTTGATCCATTCTCATATCGTCATCCTCGAACTTCTCGTCATCTAGAAAATCCTTCGATGGTAAGGCAACGAGTAATTCCTTGGCGAGACCTGAAATAAGCTTCGCCACCTTGGTATTTTTGTCCATGAAACCCTTTAGTACACTGCACCAGATCGCAAAGCATACACTCTTGTTCCGTGTCATGTCAAGCCATACATGTCAGTTTGTTCCGATAGACTCTCTTCTCAGCCAGCCGAGTTTCGATCGTATCCGGTCCGTTGATTGAGCTATGCAAATGAAAGGTCAATCGTGAGATCTCTGATCTTTCAATCTGGATGAAACCCTGCTAAGATGTACTTTGAATATTTCTTTGAAATGGCATCAAGTCAAGAAACCCACAGTGAGATACAATCATCCTGCATAAATCCAACTCAGGTCAAACAAAATCACTCATACATCGTCTCTCCTTCCGCATAGGAAGAACTGAGCTCAATCTCGTTCACCGCCTTCAAGGCATCTCCCACACTCACATAGTACGGCACACACGACTGGTCCACATTGAACAGCTCGCTGGAGCTGGAGGCCAACGCATTGTTGATCCTCGAGTTTGCCAGTCTTCTTCTCACGTGATCGTTGTTAGCCACTCTGGTGAAAAGTACAAAAATCCCCCGCTTATTGTAGTTCTCTACAATCTCCAATAAGATCTGAGCTGCTGAAGAGTCGCATCCTGTCATGCCGTCCATATCGAAAACGACGTATCGTGTCATGGACTTGAGCCTTTTCCTCGGAGTTGCTGGATGCGTGGTTGTTGATCCGTATCGTTCTAGCCTTTTCAGCCTCGTCCGCAGATCGCTTGTATTGGTGAAAGTGAGTGGTTCAGGAATTTTCACTATCAGACATCCCTCCACTTGTCTAATTTTCTTACTGTGAGAGATCATGCTCGCAGAGTCTGAGGAGGATGAATCTGTTTCTGCATTGAGGAACCGATCTGAATCTTCCAGCTTCCCGAGAATGTGTATACGGGACTGTGCTGAGTGTTTGATAACACGGATCAGAGAGTACCCGGATCCGAGAGCGATTCCAGCATCCACAGAATAAAAAATTGTGGTGAGGACGGTCAAGCAAAAGATAACCAACTCGTTCCAACCGCGTGCTCGCATGTGGAAAAGAACATCGCTTGGAGCTTCCTCCAAAAGCGACATTCCTACGATAGTGGTTATAACGGAAAGTACACACACAGGAAGATAGTAGAGAAAGTCTAGGAGGAAGAAAATGCTGAGCAAAGCCACAACACCCATCACCAATCCCGAAGCACAAGTGGTTGCTCCAGATAAAGCATTAATTTTGGATCTCCCGTAACCACCAAAAGAGGGGAGTCCTCCAAAGCAGGATGCAAACATGTTGAGTGCTCCTAGAGCCACCAGTTCCCGGTTTGATGAGATGACCAAATCGTAGGTCGAACCCAACGACTTTGATGCTGTGGTTGATTCAAAGAATCCTAGCAGAGCCGCCATGAAGGATGTGTTCAAAAGGGGACTTATCCATTTCCGATTAGCGTTTGTGAAGGGGAACTTGAAGGCAAACAAATTGTCAGATATACGGCCCATGACTTTTATTCCCTGTTCGTCGAGATCCCAGTAGTCGCATATGAAAGTACTTGCAATAACGACAAGCAGGATCTCCGGGAAGAAGACGGCCTTTCTAAAATTTTTGCGCACAAGAACCTTTTTCACCAACCGAAGGGAAAGCAACGTTGAAAATGCACCTAGGGCAAATAAAGCGGTAGGCACGTGAGCTTGACTTCTATATCGAATCAAAAAGAGAACAAGCTCAAATGGTGATTTATGATGATCGCTTTCATCTGCTGGTAGTTGCTTCAAAGTATCCGTCAATCCGAGCTCACCCACCAACGATTTGGTGATCATTACAATTCCAACGCCAGATATAAACCCTCTTAGCAGGGCTCCCGATAAGACGTTATCGAGAAACCCACATCTTCCGATTCCAGCTCCAAGAAGAGTGGCACCAGAGAGAAAGGTGATTATGGCCACAAGCTCTACAGGGTCTAGACTTTTATGTACTGTGAGCAGCGAGTCAATTCCCTGACCCACCACCAGACATATGGCAGCTTCCGGGCCAACAATCATTTGCGGAACCGATCCCAAAAATGCGTATATGATAGGAGCTATTGCCAAGCCACACAATCCGCACATTGGAGGCACATGTGCCACAGCTGTAGCGTACGACATTGAGAGTGGGATTTGAAAAGATGCCAGAGATATCCCAGCTATTAAATCTCCTAAAAACTTGCGAAATGTGTAAGATGGTATCCACGAAACACATGGAAGATAGTAGGGCATCTTGTTGTAAAGGGTAAGCTTACTTTCCTGGTGCTGGGGTAGGGATAACAGAGACGTTGGTTCGTCTGTAGCCGGCTTTCGGATCGGAGAAACACTTGTTGATCCGATCTCCTCATTCGAATGGTAGGCTCTTCTCCTATTCATCTTTGATTGGTTGGGGCACTACCAAGAGATGGTTTCCACCTCATCGCGACATTGGCAGGACTCGAACCTGTGCGGCCAAGTTCTGTGAGAGTATCAATTCGTGGGTCATTTAAAAGGTATGGACCAACTTTAACTTCTCGATTTCATTTATAGTTGTACGCACTCGTAAGTGTGCGGCATAATGTGTGTGAGCTATTATTGATGGAAATTTACTCACAAGATGGCTTTTTTGGTTTTTGGTGTTAGATCAAGATTACGATTTTAGGGCTGCGCTTGATTGGTGAAATCCCAGCATTTGTCGTCCATGGGTTGCAGTGGTATCTTCATTTGTGTAGTTAGCATGATATGGATGCACTTTGTGCAGCACCAATCTCTTGTTCTTTGATCTCTACATCCGTGGATAAATCATGTTGTGTACTCCGTCGAGTGGATCCTCTCTTCGAATGAAATTAGCAAGGTGCTTCAAGATTCTAATCAGTCTTTCTGTTTGACTAGCCTCTATATCATTTGAACAACTTGCCGCTTGTGCTTGCTCAGTTGAGAAGTATGGGAAAAATCTATTCCGAAGATACGACAACCTAGTGAGCCTTTTCGAATTTATGGTACACAGTAAAGTGAATGCGAAGTGGATCAGTGACTGCACACAAATAAATAACATATGTCAATGTCAACATTGGAGTAAACTTTTTGTCCTGATACGTAAGTATCAGAGTCACAACAATACTATATTTTACTAAGAAATAGCACGTATACCGTAAAGCCATCCGTGGGAAGGATAACAAGGCAGAATGCCAACTTCCATACGCAATGTTGATTCGGGTACTGCATATTCATGCAGTGGGGCACATTTATGTGTATGGTGGACTTATTCATCAATGTGATACGTGCCCGAATCAACATTGCGTATGGAAGTTGGCATTCTGCCTTGTTATCCTTCCCACGGATG
>JAJLWQ010000032.1:10487-24798 GCA_030570875.1 Citeromyces matritensis
ATATATATATATATATATTGTATAGTACTTGATGTATTGTCACACTATACAATAGAAGTTTGAGAAAGACAGCCTTGAATTACAAATCAGTGTCATAGCTTCCATCATCGACATCTGACTCGCCCACAATTTGCTCGAAGGGAAGTCCTTTGAAACACACCAGTGATATACAGGGAAAATGACGAATATCCTCCTGTTTTCCCGATAAATTCTCAAAACTGCACCTCACATGCATAGAGTCTGCACAATCTGCCCAAATATGCAAGTCAATGCACACATACAACCCAAAATAGTGAAATTATTTTCATTTTTCCATTTTTTTTTCTCAAATTTGGTGTAATATAGAGGGATCCAAAGGAGTCCGGGTTCCCAATCTCAATTTTGTAACAAATCACTAGGGATCCAGGATCTTATTTTCGTAAAAGGATCGGATCAGATCCGAAGATCTGGTGAGCCTTATGCTACCACAGATAAAAATTAATAATTCAAATAAACGTACTAATAAAACCCATCCAACTCATCCTCTCGCGCAGAAAACGCCTCATCTAGCATTTGAAAATCCCCTTCTCTCTGAAAATCCCAGTAAGCGCTGCCATTAGCCCCATTACTCGAAAATCCGAAATCGATGATGTAAACTGAATCTTCTGTACAGAGGATATTACGACGACCCAGATCTCCATGCACAATACCTTTGGAGTGGATGATCGCCAACTGATCTCGTGCCATCTGTTTGTGCTTGACACTTTTCGTGGGGAACTTTTCAAGTACCTCGACATGTTTCAGGCAGATTGTTGGACCCACAGTTAGTAGACGACCTGTATCAAAAACCGCACAATGGAACAACGGTGTTTTGACAAAGCAAGACTTGAACTCGGGGCTTTCGCCAAGCGTTTGGTAAATCTTTGTCTCTTGCAGGTATGCTCCGTAGCAGCGACGACTTGCCTCATCCTTGTCAAAACATTTTTGTTTTGCATATGCTCGTATTGCATTCTCGAAATCGAAAATCTTAACCACACATTCTCTGGGCAGCGTCCGACCAATTCTTTCTCCCAATATGGCTGTGGGTTTTGGTTGCAAATGTAGCACCTGGCTGAAAAAGTCACCAAACTGTAGCGGCGAGAATTTTCCTTTAACATCTAATGAAACAAACGCTGATTTTGATGTCAATGTCGCAACACGTTTCTCCGCAGACTTGAGTTTCCTTTGATCATTTGCGTTCTCCTTTTTTGTAAAGTCCGCTCTTGACATTTTTACCCTCTCAAACATCTTCTTGCCAAGATTGGCATTAGAGATCCGTTCTTTATCCTGCTGATCATCAGATTCCGGCAGAGAATCAGCAACGAAGGCCAAAATAGCGGCGTTCATAGTGGGCCGAGAACTTTGGGGCGTCAGAAATTTAAACTGGAACGGCACAGCAATCGGCTGACTGCTGTGCCGTTCCGACTTCAGTAGATCATTAGCTTTTTCCTTGTCCAATTTCACCAACATAGCTGTGTGCCCGTCCGATAGAACCCCGTGCAAGACACAATGAGACAGCATCTCAGCGAATAATTGCTTGAGATACCGCCTCACCGACCCTATTGTAAAGTCGCGGGTCATCGGACATGGCTTTAGCTCTCCAACAACGACAACCCTGCCGTTCAGCCTGACAGAAAAATCAGCTGCGCTCGACATAGATGCAGAACGGTCGTCTGGTAAAGTCACCGGTAAGCCCCCATCAGTTACTCGAGTCTCATTACCACAAGTGATATCTCTATCCAGCAGTAGGCTTAAAAAACCGCAGATTGGTTTGATCATCGTGCCCACGAAGCTCGTTTTCAAAGTAGAGTTATCATTGAAAGGAACCCTGAAGTAATCACTTGGGAAAATCCATCTAAAAAATTTGGCAAAACCGAGATTCCTTTTTGTTTCTGCGTTTTCCATTTTTTCTCTTGCTTCTTCCCTTCTTCTTCCCATTTTTTCCAATCTTATTCTTGCCTCTTCTTGTCTGGCTGTTTCAACTCTTTGTCTGGCTTCATCATCTCCTTCACCGGCGCGCGCTCTGGTTGGTCTCGCACGTACATCAGTTGTTCTCTCACATTCTTGAGTATATGCTCTAGTTGTTCTCTCATAAGCTTGAGTTGCTTTCTCATACGCCCTTTTCGTTCCTAGCATTTCTCCAAATATATTCTCAAGATGTCCTTCGAAGAAGTCGTCGTCCAATTGTATGCTCTCTGATTCAAAATCTATAACTGAGGGAAACGCAGTGGCACCACTGGCAAGCGAAGTACTTCCCTCTACCACACTAGGAAATTCATGTCCTAGCAGTACGACCCCACCTCGGGTGATTTCATAAGCGGTAAACGGCAATGCGAGGGCGACTTTAAAAAAACGACGCCAGGTTGTGTTGCATGCAGCATACAGGTTTGCCCTTAGATTGGTGCTAAATATGTCATGAGCTCTTTCCCAGTTGTCGCTGTTGAGCAGTGCCTGATACACTTGTGGTTTCCCCCACGGACCGTTTCCCGCTCCGAAGATGCTGCTGAAAGTGACGTCCATAATAGCGTCACCTCCGATGTTCGAGCAGATGCTGGCAAGCTTTCTTTTGAATCTCGAATAGGGAGTATCATCCATTTTCTTTGAGGCTTGTGTATGGTGTATGGATTAATCACTAGAGATTTGTGATCTACTTTTGATGACCACAAAACTGGCAGATTATCGCAAAAGGCTCTCTACGAGCTATGAGTTATTCATAAAAATGGTCTGAGGTGGATTTACACGATGGAGTTAGACCCGCCCTTTATTACAGGGTTTCACTTTTCAACAATATGGGGAAGATGGTCAATGATTTGATTTCCGAAAACTATTGAATAAACCTCAACTAATTCCCAAAGGTCTCTGCCATAACCTTGTAATGCTTTCAGTATTACTCTCGGAGAAGAACACGGACTATCAAGTCTGGGCGAGATCTGACAGTTTGGGCACGCGATGATGTCACACCAACGGCATTGGGGACTTTTGATCCAGCAATTTATCAAAAAGAAGGTATTCTAGAATTCCCCAAAGGAATCTCAACCAAAACACGGAGAATTTTTTTTCAAGGCAAGGATTATGGAAATTGGTCAAGTCCCTGGATTATTCGCAGCATGGATCGTTGATTCTTTTCCGATTTGAATGGTGCCACTAGGGTAGTTCTGATCGAAACGCTCCGGATGTGATGACTTTCAAGGGTCCGGAAAAGGAAACAAATGAAAAAGTCGCCCTCAGAGTGTAGGAAACTAAGTGGGTAAGTGCCTCCTTTAACACCAAGTTTCCAGCATAGCCTGACGCCTTATGCAAGATTTCGACCTGAACAAAAGATTTGATCTGATTTTTATCTGAATCTCAAACGATCTCAAATCCGGATTTGGTGATCCTTGAGCTGTTTCTCTAGAAGCCAGTGAACGTATCAGGACAGAGACAAAGAACACAAAAAATCGTCTTTGCATGCTATACACAAAATGTTTTGTTTCCATGTATTTTACGTCCATAACTGAACATGACCAAGAGAGCAGTTGCAAATGTGCCAGTACCACCCTCTAGGATACATAACTAAGAACTCTTCCCTCAAGGTGCCAAGTACAGAAAGTAGATCTTCAAAAGTGTGAGAGCCTGTGCATGACGAAAAATCCTGTTATCAATTTGGTTGTAAAACCTTTATTCATTTCTCCGCTTTTCTTCTTTTCACGAAACCCAAGAACAATGAAAAGGTAGTAAAGAAATATTACATATAAGATGCACCTGTTCAACTACATACAGACTGCATGAGACGCAAACGTCCAGGCTGAGGCTGCCTAAATATAACTGTATATCTCCTCTATACAAGAATGTCGGCCTGAATAGAACGAGCTCTTTCCTGTCTGTCACTTACGTGTCGATAGATGCAAAGACATCTGCTCTATATATATAAAGTTGTCATTCCGCTTTGACAGATACGGTCACTGGTTCTCCTAACGGTCTAAACTATGTCACAACTTTACCAAAAATCTCACCATTTCCAAACCATAAAATAATCTCTTTCTATATACAAGACTCTACCTTTTTTCATTTTCCCTTGCGAGGGCATCTACAACTTTGCGGAGCTTCAAATCCTTGCCGTACTCCTCCTCCTTCATCTCCTTCATCTTTTTCTCAAACCCCTTTTGCTTGTCGCGTTTCTGAAGGATGCGTTCCCTAACGTTGGATGTCCTCGTTTCGTGGAGACACTTTGAGAGTGCCGCTTTCGGGTCGTTGCATATACCGAAAAGCTTTCTATAGGTTTCGTTTTTATGGCACTCTTCCAGTGCGTCTATAAGCTCAGCGCATGCTTTTTTGTTAGTTTGAAAGAGCTACAAATAACTCACGGTTGAACCTGTCCTTGTCTAACTGAGGGTGCATTGTTTTATGGGGGTTTCGTTTTGCACTCACATTTAAATGACCAGCGAGGAGGATGAGTTTCTAGACTTTTTAAGCTCTCTGCCGGAGTCTGACCGGGCCCAGGCTATTCAGTCGGGGGAGAAGAGCGATGATATTCTAAGTTTTTTCAATGAGATTGAGAAGGGTAAGGTGGTGAGTGAACCAGAGAAGGTGAGTGAACCAGAGACGAACAACCAACCGGAGAACAATTTGAATGAGCCAGAAGAGCCAAAGAATAAGCCAGAAGAGCCTAAGAACAAGCCAGAAGAGCCTAAGAACAAGCCAGAGCCAACGAACAAGTCAGAACCAATGAAGCCAGAAGATCAATCAACGGATATTCCATTCACAGAAGTAGAATTGGAACAGCCAAACTCTTGGTGGTCCAATCCGACAGTGTCGTCTCTGTGGGGCACGGCGCAAACGTTGAAACAGTCTGCTGCGAAGAATGCCGAAGAGATGCTCAACAAGGCCAAAGCCCAAAACCTAGAGAAGTCACTAGCGGACGTTTTCAGAGAAGTTGGAATTACAGGCGTAGACACTTCCAACCTCTCGGAACGCGATAAAGAAGCGGTTTTGCAACTTCCAACTTTGGGTACTTTAAACAAGGGAATTGGGTTTGTCTCAGACCAGCTCTCTTCTGTCTTGGCCAAAGTAGAGTCGCTTGAATTTGGTGACGGAGGATCCGGTGACGAGTTTCTCGATATACGGCTTATCCACGACTTGAAAAACTACCCATACTTGAAAAACCTTGTAGGGTCCAATTTCAATAAGGTGATGGGAGCTCAGGTCGACGGGGACATACGCATCAAAGTGAGTGAGTCTCACCAGTCGAGTCATCCTGATGATTTGAAAAAGAGTCTGGGACTCTTTCACGGAAAGCTTTCCGACTGCGAGAAACTTGTTTTGGCCAGTCTGGACGAGCCGGCTCTTGCTTTAAAGCCTGAAGATGACGATCTTGTCTCTCACATACTTGTGGGACTTCAAGCCGTTACTGTTCCATCCTCGGCTACTTCTGACGAGAGTGCAAAATCTATATATATAGACAGCTACTCTCCAGGCAGTTTCTGCTTTGTGTGCGTGTTGAAAGATCTCAAGCACGAAATTACAATTACAAACAAGTCCCAGCCGTTGCCTTTGAAGTGGGCCAAATGGCTTGACGGAGAGTTGAGTGAGCACGATGCGGAAAAGTCGGATGTGGACCCCAGCGAGTGGGTAAAAAACTGGGTGGCGGACACTTTGAATCTGCAGATTGGTGTTCTGGCGCAGTCGTATGTTATTAAGAGAATGGAGTATTAATCATCTTGGTCATCTCTGAAGCGAAGCGGAAGAGATGATTTCTTGGTTTGTGATTTGATTGATTGGGACCGGAGATTCTCTATAGGAGCGGAATAAAGGTATATTATTTGTTATCTCTAAAGCGAAGCGGAAGTGATGTTGGATTAGCTTGTGCACTTTCTTGACTACTGACGGCATAGGAAGAGGCATAATGGCGCGAACACAAACCAGCACAACGTTCATACACTTTCAAGAAGTCACTCTTTTCTGACATTGGTGTGACTAATTCAAATGGAAGTTTATATAAGATGAAATGAACAACTGGCGTACCGTTCATCCCTGCTCTGTAAGACATATAATCAAAAATGCCCACGTCAAACATTCAATGGATCATCAGACCTTTTCTGTCAAACATCTTGATCTCTTAAAGTGGGTAATGTCCCTGGAGAACCTACATCTATTCGGATTCATTCAAAGTGATTAGGGATATAAAAGCTACTTATATATATCTCAGGAAGCTCGACAAAACCATTCGCAAAAGACTCTCGATGCAGTCTATGCATGGAAGACCAAAAAAGCTGCGAGCATATATACAACGAGTGCAAGGTGCCGCAATGGATTTGTAGGAACATAACAACGAAGGATGATCAAGGGATCTCAATTCAGAGGATGATTGACATAAGACAGCGAGATATTTATCAACTATACGCTGTTGATCTGTTTTTGTACGTAGTTCATTACCTACGCACAAAACCACGATATGGCTCAAAGGTTCCAACTTTATGGGAGGAAACCAAGTGGATAGAAGAAGGAACAAACGCAAAAAAGCATTCACCTTCTTTTCAAAACAGAGCGTACACACAAGAGGTCAAAAAATATCAGAAGGAAGATAACCAAGGAATAACAAAAGCAAAGGGCGGGTGGACCAAGTGTGAGAAGACTAAAAGGGTCTGATGAATAAGAGATAGAAAAGCGAATTGGAAAGAGTATATACGAAGTTCAATGAAACTTTGAGTGAAAAAAAAAAAATCTACCAAATGTCACGTGACCTTCATATGGAACACAGGTCCCAACACATTGTCCTTTATGGCTTCGTCGCATATCACCCAGAACAGCTCAATAGAAAAGCGGTTCGTTTACACTTGATGATGTTCATAAGTCATCAAAAGCACAGTGTCCCCTATTTCAAATGAGTATTCTACGCTAGAATTCATAAGATAAAACATGTAAAGGTTCATTTGAAAACACTTTGTCAAACTAGTATCTGATAATACGGGTACTATGGGCACTAAAATATTTTTGGCCTCACTGTAAGTAATGAGGGATATAAAATACTTGTATAGCCTACCGTAAATGATATGCACCTTCATGCAATTGATGTCACGTGAGCTTTGTATGAAACATAATATCTCCCTAAACTGCATGGAACTGATCCCACATCTTATGCTCAAATTGAAAACAATATGACACTTGCAACGACTTCAAAAAATCGCCCCGATCTATCCAAAAAGTGTCGGTTGGCCTTTTACTTTTCTCATCCTTCCCAGTTCTCTCAACTTGTCCTTCGAATAAATCAGCCATGCAAAGAGGTAAGTCTTCTTCTTCTTCTTCTTTATCTTCCCTAAATAGAACATATTCCCTATTTTCTTGACGATATGAGAAATGCTCTGCTTCTGACTCAGCCATTGCTTTGCGTATAATGTCCTTCTCGGTCTCTTTAGAAAGACTTGAGAATCCGATCCTTTTTCCTCTGAAACTTCCTTTGTGCTCATTGTTCTAATCTTCAATTGACTATACTTTAACTAGCTGAATCTACTTCAATATATACTACAATCACAACATCATAGGCTTATCTCTTATCTCTTCGTGATGCCACTTCCCGATACGGCTCATATACCGATTAGGTAATTCCTCATCATTGAGATCCAGAATAGGATAAGCAATCCCATTCACTTGCATCATAGATAAGTGATAATGCTCCGATAGGTTGGATCATCCCGGGCATATCCGTCCCGGTGTGTTTGATCCAACCGACACACCCCTCTTGATTGTAGCACCATCAAGTAATTCAGCAAAAACAAATAAACAAACTATATATAGACACAACGTCTAGCCTCTAGATTCGTCGAGAATCCGAGGTCTTAATGTCTCCATAACCCTCCTTGTAACAGGTTTGGTTAAGACATCTGCCAACTGGTCTTCACCCTTTATGAATCCAATTTCAGCTTCTCCAGCTTTGATCCTATCTCTGACTACATGTGCCCTCACATCCAAATGCTTCGTTCTGGGACGAAACTCATCATTCAGAGCTAACTTGATTGCACTCTGATTGTCAGATAGGTACAATGGCTTAGGTATGTCGCTCTGCCATAGAACTCTCATAGCCTGTTTGAGCCATGCTCCTTCATTCGTCGCCAGCGCGAGCGCTTGATATTCCGCTTCGGTAGATGATTGGCATACCAACTGAGTTGCCTTAGTCTTCCAGCTGATCGGTGCATTTCCGCACATTACTAAGTAACCGTTTTGACTCTTTCTCGTAGTCGGCTCAGAAGAGTAATCTGAATCAGTGTAGATAGTGAGCCGTGGAGTACGCTCTTTCTTCTCAAATGTGATTCCTATTTCAGGAGTTGCCACAAGATAATCTATCAACTTACTGACACCAGCTATCACTTCGTCATGAGGATAGTGAGCAAACTTTGCCCAGTATTGAGATGCATAAGATGCGTCCGGCCGGATAGTGTTCGTAATGTACAGTGCTACCCCTAGCATTTTTTGCAACGACTTGATCTTTCTCCGTAATTGCTTAGGAGTCAACTCAAGTTGCTTCAACTCTCCCTGTAGGTAAAACCCGGCTGGAATCGGTAATTTGGATTTCCCAGGTAAATGGTATTCCTCCTTGATCTTTTGAAGATAAGAGGATTTCGTCAGGGTGATTTCTGTCACCTTTCCATTCACTGTGATAGTCTTCATCTCATGCCCCAAAAGCTCTCGTTTGGTCAATATTGTCCCATTATCACCCCTCTCAACGGATCCTCCGATGACTTTAATTTCGAAGTGCTTTCGGATACGTTCAATGGTCCGTTGTAAAAGATGTTCGGATGGAGACAATATCACCAAATCATCAACGAATGCAGCTATTGTTACTTCTCCGCGAAGAAAAATCGATGGAGTGCAGTAACTGGTTTTAAAGCCTTCTTTTGCTAGCGTCGAGCTGAGGTTTTGGTGCCATAGCCTCCCGGCTTGTCGGAGACCGTATAAAGCACGGTTGAGAGGAAGAACTGGTGGTGGCGAATGGTTCGCGTACTGGGTACCTGCAGGTGGCCAAATAAATACCTCAGTATCTAACTGTGCATTCAAATATGCCGTACGGACATCCACTTGAGCCAGATGATGTCCTTTGGCCACGGCTAATGCCATCACCATCCTCAGTAGCTCTAGCCTTAGAGTCGGACTGTAGGTTTCCGTAAAGGTGGTGGATTGTTGCTGATCTCCTCTAGCCACCAGTCTGGCTTTGAAAGTCTCACCCTGTAGACCTTTGCGACTCAATACCCATCGGGTCGGGATAGTCTTCGTCAAGATATCAGCCGTAGGCTTGAAGATCGGCTTGTTTGACCAAGTCTGGAGCCTTGCATGGGCTGCCAATTCGGTTTGAATTGCCTGTTCCCATTCGCTTCTGTCAGGACTATTCAGTGCTTGCTGATAAGTCGATGGGGTAGGATGTAACGGCGATGAGTCACCGGATTCCACCTCCTCCGGATCTATCGTGACGAGATTGATTCTTTTCTTCTTTCTGGTTCTCTGATAGATCCCTTCGTCCGAATCGGCCATGCGTACACGATTTTTAGCTCCCACAAGCGTGCTTCGCAGATTGGAAGGTATTAGGACCTCCGCTTGATCATCCATGTCGGGTATACCTTCCTCTGGAGTGCTCGGGGTCGGCAAAGTTTCTTCTTCGGACCCTTGGTGCTGCTCTCCCTCATTCTGCGAATTGTCGCCGTCGGATCTATCGGTTGTATCCTGCGAGATCTCTGCTGTGTTGGACGCTTCCACGCTCTCTCTTGGCATATCTCCATCCTGAATAGCGTCTGCGATACCACTTTCTTGGTTTTCATCTGGCTGCGACTGTATGGACTCCTCTAGAGTGTCATCTGGGATACCGCTTCTTTGTTCCGCGTAAAGGTTTTCAGGAGTGCTGGACTGGTGGGCATCATCTCCCTCTAGATGGGATGGTTGAGACTTGTCTGCTCCCGCCAGTTCGTGATCCTGATCCACATTCGAGTCTTGAATTTCAGGGTAAGTCTCGAGGCTCTCCATGTTGTAATCAGGTGTGGTATCCATAGCCTCAGGCTCTGAGTATTCCCACTCGAAGGGTTGCCGAGGTGCTTCGGTCATCTCAATATCATCATCTTGATCGCGTTTTAGCGGTACCTGTGTCGCTTCATTCAGGAAAACGACATGTCGACTGTCAACGAATTTGCGTTCTTTGGGAAGATACACAATCGAACCAAATGTTAAATTCGATGGTCCTAGGTAGTATCCTTCGAGTCCTCTAGCTGACAGCTTGGATGATGATGGTGTCAGATCAGTTACGACAACAGGTGCTCCGAAACTGTGCATGTCTTTGAATTGTGGAGTAGTTCCGTGTACTGCTCGATAAGGACTATCTCCCAAAGAGTCCCGATAAAGAACATTGCGCACGAATGTCGAATATCGAGCTGCAAGAATCCAAAACTTGTCGTCTAAGCCAGATTCTTGGAGAATAGTCCTTGTATCATTCATGAGGGTAAGATTGAACCTTTCCGCGACGCCATTAGACTGTGGAGTATATGGAGAGGTACATCTCTGTACTATGCCCTTGCTCTTGCAGTAACCCTCCATCTCTTGGTTGAAATACTCTCTGCCATTGTCCGTATAGAGAATACGGACATGATATCCGTATTGTCGTTTGACGTGGGACACGTACTGCTTGAACTTGGTATTAACATCACTTTTGTGTGACAGAAAATATATGTTCTTGTACCCAGTTGTGTTGTCCACGAAAGACAGCACATATTTCTCCTTCAGACCGGGGACGTTGATGGGACCGGCTATGTCCGAATGGACCATAGTAAATGGTATCTCGTCCTTGTACTTGTCCCGCGAACCCTCTTTTGCTGCTGCTCTACGAGCCTTGCCTATCCTGCAACTGATGCAGGAGCTCAGATCGTGGTCCTTTAGACTTGGTGCGCCGCTGACACACCCTTTCGAGAAAGTCTTTCTAATAGCATCTGCGTGGGAATGGCCCATCCGCGCGTGGATGTTCATAAGGTGTATCAACTCCCTTTGTCTGACTAAAGTCTCTTGATCCAGACAGATTAAGCCGTTCTGGAACTTAAACTTTATGGCATGTCCTTTCTTGCCGGTAAGGATGCACTTTCTTAGGTCCACCTTTTCTACTCCTGCCTCTTTGAGAGCATCAACCGAAATAAGTGTTCCTTTTATTTCGGGGGTTAGGTACACTGGTAGATGTATCGATCCTTGAGAAGTTCTCAACTGTATCAATCCTTTACCAGTAACCTTGATGGCATTACCCGTGGGTCCGACTAGGGTTATACCATCATTGTTGGAGCGAGTTAAGCTTTTAATAAAGCTTGATTCTCCACAAACGCTGACACCCGCTCCTGAGTCGACTATGACTCTGGAAAGCGTTGTGGGGTTCCCAGTATTGAGCAGCTCAAAGCTGTTCAATACTGAGGAGTGGGGCAGGCCCCTTCCGCCCTTTGGATTGGCGGTGGCCTTGGGGATGCCTCCCTTTGTTTCGCATTCCTCGGTGAAACGGAGGGCCTCTCTTAGTGCATGATTCCTGTTTGTGACCTTGTAGTCCACAGGAATAACACTTTCCCATAAACGGAGAAACTATATTGATAGGCGCCGTTTTGCGTTCTCTTTGGAATTCGTCGTATCTCGATTCCAGTGTGGAATATACTTGAGATAACTTAGGTTCCTTCTCAAAATTTCTGTAAAACTCCGAAACTTGAGTGTAACGTCCTTTCAGGGCTTTCAATACCTTTGGAACAATCAGCTGTTCTTCGGAATTGATTCCAGCTCTGCGCAACTCATGAGTCAGCTGGTCCACTGTCGCAATAAATTGCGTCACGTTGTCTCCATCTGAGAAAGACAGTGAATCCAGTGTTTCCAGTATTGCACCTGCTTTGCGCGGTTTCCCAACTCTCTCGGTGATAGTCCGAAGATTGTCTCTAGAGCTAGCTTCTGGATCGAGAAACCCAACAAGCTCTGCACCCACACTTTGGTTTAAAATGTGGGACATCGCCTCGTCTGTTTGTTGGGACACAGACCATTTGCTGACGTTTTCGTCAATGGCATCATAAACTCCAAGAAACTTTGTAAGAGTTTCAAGTTTTTTAAGCCATACCGGGTATTGGTTCCTCCCATCGAGGATACCAACAATCTTGCCGTAGTTCTTGTCGTATGCGAATTTCCCTTCGAACCTAGCATTAGCGCTACCAACTTGAGAATCCGATCCTTTTTCCTCTGAAACTTCCTTTGTGCTCATTGTTCTAATCTTCAATTGACTATACTTTAACTAGCTGAATCTACTTCAATATATACTACAATCACAACATCATAGGCTTATCTCTTATCTCTTCGTGATGCCACTTCCCGATACGGCTCATATACCGATTAGGTAATTCCTCATCATTGAGATCCAGAATAGGATAAGCAATCCCATTCACTTGCATCATAGATAAGTGATAATGCTCCGATAGGTTGGATCATCCCGGGCATATCCGTCCCGGTGTGTTTGATCCAACCGACAGAAAGGGCATCCGGAAACGAAACTTTGCTCTCGCTTTGCCCTCTTCTCAAATAGCGATACACTTCCGCAACCCATTTTCCAACTATTCTATGGCTATTTCTTTCTTCACCGCTGACCTCTTTTCCTTCATCGTTCGAGTAGTATTTCAATAATAGTCCTGCCTTTACGGCACCTTTACCGTGAGCAATGACATGCTGAACCAAACTCTGACCCGCACCATCACACTCCTCTGCTTTCCATATTATATCGCCAATGAAGTATGGTTGTCGCTTGCGATGACGGGAAATCACAAAATCAGGCTGAAAAAAGTCTCCGCCTTTAGTGAATTGAATGACTCTATTAGTCGGGTCGATATCGATCAGCTTTCCGTAATCATTGATTCGACCGTCTTCTACCGCCGCGTCAACACATGGAAATAAAAACACATTGAGCGCTAATTGATAGATTTGCGGTACAAATATTTCAACGCCCGGAATTTTACCACAAGAATCATATCTGATTATACATTCGTGAGTCTTATTGTCGTACCAATAATCGGCAGCATCCTGCATGAAGGCGAGGTATTCACGCTTACTGTATTTGGTGAGCTTATTGAAGTACCAGCCAGTTTGCAAAGACCATGTTCTCAAGTATTCAATATCGCTTGATAAATGTTTCATTTATGTTTCGCTGACGATACAGTGGTAGCAGACAATAAAGCAATACTTTAAGACTCATGCACATGTATGCACTGCTATAAAGTTATCACATTGTGCATCTGAGTAAAAGGGGAAACCCCAGCATGGTTCCTTTGAACGATTATATATTATTTTGTTGCATTCTGCAACTAATAATTCGGGCACCATGAGTACTAAGATATATTTGGACTCATTCCTCTGTTTGTAGTCGGTCCTTATGAGCTATATGCTGAGTTATAAGGGGATACGTTTCTTAGTGATTGCTTAGAGGGCGAAATATGGATTAAACTAGAAGCCTCCCTATATATATGTGTGAACTGGATGGATTACCTCCTTTATATACTCCATGTCTATTGCTGCCAATCTTCCAATAAAGCCGTACCAAGCGAAGAATGTTGCTCTGAGTAATGTCTTATTAATGGCCCGCTATTATTGCTTTTGTATCCACGTCTATTTGGGCGGAGCAGTCATTGAGCAAACTCTAACCCGAAAGCATACCGGAAAACAGCCTCGGGAAGTTTGGGTCGTCAATCTGACCTCAGGCCATAGCGGGGAGGATGACTAAAGTCAGTTTGATTGTCTTGTCCGCTGTTGAGGTGGTTGATTATCACCTCGTCGTGCATTATTTATGCACTTTCCGCAGGGGAGCATTTCCTTCAACTTATGCTGCTATATGATGGTGATGTTCGAGCAGCTCAGTGTGACTGGAATGAATATATAGCTAATGTAGTTAGCTAGTAGTGCAGTATGTAGCACTGACTTACCAATCGCTTAACAACGCTCATCGCTGCTATGTCAGACATATAATCTAGATGGAGTTTATGATGTCAACTTCATGCTTTTAGATTGGTTAGACTGCAGCTGGATGAAAGAGTTTAACTGATAACACTTTTTCAATCTACCATCTCCCTAGATGACGAGTTGAGGGACCAGCCATGGCTGGCTGGGTCACCTTCATCATGAACCGGTATCGCCGGGGAGCATCTCGCTAGTTGTCATTATCTATGGGTGGAAGATTGGTATTGCCATATATATAGAGAAAATACGAGTTGTTGTGTGTAGTTCTAAGGCAATGTTGAGCTAGATGACTAGGCAAGAGCGTCACCCGTAAAAGATACAACACCAGGCT
>JAJLWQ010000032.1:36967-61964 GCA_030570875.1 Citeromyces matritensis
GTGCATGTATTTTTCTCAAATACATCGGCCATCAACTCGTCCTTTCGACAATCCTGTCTATCATTCTTTGGCAGAACAGCAGTTGAGAATTCTCCACAGCGCAGGGATTTCTCACAACCATCTCAATAGGAGGAATGTTTTGTGTACTCAATCTCCTCAAGATGACACTCGTCATTTTTATTTGATGTGCTTTGGGTACTTGAGTATGGAAAAGGTGTGGGTCAGGAAGGCTTTTCCGAAAGTGTCATAAATGGATCTGCCCTGCTTGCAAAAGACTGATATTGAGTGTCTAGGCTCTGTATTTTATGGCTGTACGAATCCCGAGATGTCGACTGTCGAGAATGAACCAGTCCAAAGAGGAGGGCTAATGTCAAGTTTGAAAGAATGCTGGTCATTCTTGGTGATAATCGCTTGTCTTTGGTTGTCCTTTGTTGGGCTCTTTTTATTGTGATATCATTTCATTTTTTACACTCTTCCGAGCTCACTGGATATTATCATAATTCTACAGCATAACGATGTTCAGTAGCGTCATCACCTCTTCAAGACTTGAGGTATCGAGAAACATGAATCTCGTAGATTGAATAGATCCCGCCATGTAATACAACCCTGAAAAAAAAATCAGCTGAGAAAGCTTGACATCATTTACTCAAACTACAGCAGTTTCAGTCCCTTGACCTTATGGGTCATCATAAATCGCATTACGTGTAGGCTTATCCGGTCTACTGCATTTGTATTGCATGACATGTTGCAGTGAAGCACTTTAACAAAAGACTTTTGCATGGCATGTTTGGAAAATGCCCAGAGAGAGCTCCCTCATTATAAGACTCTGCTTCGTAAGGAAAAAGGGTTAGTGAGCTTAGTAGGCGTGGACTACGAACTGCATTCAAGATGAATTTGAATAACCAGTAGTATACTGTCATGTCTAACTGAAGGATCTGTTATTTTCGTATTGCAAGAATGAAGATCATCGTTACGTAAAGTGAACACCCTTACGTACATTATCGAGTAGGCTTTGGTTTACGAATAGAGCATGCAGCAGTCGAGAAAATGATTTCACCAATGAAATGGCGTAGATCATAGGATGACTAAAGGATGAAGTAACAAAGAGAAATGTTTGATTGAGTCGTGGAAACGATTCCAAGGACATCTCTTTGTAAAGCGTGTCATCCTTATGACATCACATATACATCCTTACATATGCCTTTCGCTGTGCAATGAAATATCACCTCACGCTTCGTCGCAAATATCCTCAAACATACTATTCCAAACCTACAAACTCATCCAAAAACCACTTGTGAAAAATCACTGTATCGGAAAGCTCTGGATGGAAAGAAGTACCCAAAACCTTTCCTTGGGAGACTGCTATAATTCTATCATCGTTCAATCGTGCCAGAACCTTGGGTGGAGCCTTATTCTCAAACGGTGGAGCCACTATGAGACCCTCGCTTTCAGTAGGAGCATCTTTTTCAGACAACAATCTTGTCACAATAGGGGCTCTGATAAAAGTGCAGTGTACCGTGGGACCATTTTTAATAAAGTCACTGGTATCGAGTTCATAGTTAAAAGAGTCTAGCTGCCTTCCGAATGCATTTCTCGAACACTCTACATCGAGTCCACCGATAAGCTCCTGGCTTGGTCTTCCATGCGTTGCTTGTCGTGAAAGCATAATGAGGCCAGCACAGGTACCCCAAGCCGGTTTTCCCTGACGTATAAAATCACGTAGAGGGCCTAGTAAGTTTGTGCGACGGGCTATAATGGAAATGGCGGTACTTTCACCACCTGGAATGACTAGTGCATCGCATTGACCAAGTTCCTCTTCTGTTCTGACTTCGATGAATTGGAAATTATCGTATTGAGGCTTGTGCTGAAGGGCAACTTTTTTGAAATGGTTAATGTGTTCGATGAAGGCTCCCTGTAGGGCCAGAACTCCAACGGTTTTATCGGTCTTTTCAACGGTCATTTACGAAATTTCTGGAATGGAGATATCTTTTTAAAAGTGATTCACCTACTCTCAAACCTGATATTGAGGGGTTTTGAGAGGCCTCATGCATCTGTCAATTCTGAAAATCGCTCACTAGATTATCGTGCATACACCTCTCAAAACCGATGGGCATATTGTATCCCACCCTATTTACCAGTTTTGAGAGACTGTGCGCAATTTAAAGTCATTCATTCTAAAACTATATAAATTGTAAGAGAATGCCTTATTTTCAAACAGAAATGGCAAAGAGTGCTTTCGAATTAAAGGCCGGTTTGGCCCAAATGCTTAAAGGAGGAGTTATTATGGAGTAAGTAATACCTAACTATGTATACTAACATCCAGTGTAGTCAATGTGGAACAGGCTAAAATCGCCGAAGAAGCGGGTGCCTGTGCCGTTATGGCCTTGGAAAGAGTTCCCTCTGATATTAGAAAAGAAGGTGGAGTGTCAAGGATGAGCGACCCTAAATTCATCCAGGAAATCATGGAGGCTGTGTCTATCCCCGTCATGGCAAAGTGCAGAATTGGCCACATCACTGAGGCACGTGTTTTGCAGTCCTTAGGCGTGGATTACATCGACGAATCAGAAGTTCTCACTCCAGCCGATCAACAAGATCATATTGAAAAAAACGAGTACGACGTACCATTTGTATGCGGGGCACGTGACTTGGGAGAAGCTCTTAGAAGAATCAACGAAGGTGCTGCCATGTTGAGAACAAAGGGCGAAGCAGGTACAGGAGACATCTCTCAAGCTGTTGCCCATATTAAGCAGATTCAAAAGGAAGCACAACAAGTGCTAAAACTCTCCGGTACTAAAGAATTGCAAGAGAAGGCCGACGAACTGAGAATACCAGTCTCTCTGTTGAAACAGTTCATAGCCGATAAGGGCAAGTTCCCCGTGGTGAACTTTGCCGCAGGAGGAGTGGCTACTCCTTCAGACGCTGCTCTTTGTATGACCCTTGGGTCAGAAGGTGTATTTGTGGGATCTGGAATCTTCAAAAGTGAAGACCCGGCCAAGATGGCAAGGGCAATTGTTAGTGCTGTCACTAACTACAAGGACCCGGCCAAAGTGCTTGAAGCATCCAAGGGACTCGGCAAGTGTATGCCCGGAGCCTCAGCTTCTTCGTTGAAACCAGAAGAGAGGCTTTCAACCAGAGGATGGTGATGTAGATAATTAAAATAGTTATGAAGAATGGATGTATTACTAAAGAGTTGCGTGGGTAACGTCCTGTATCCTGGTGTATTGTAAGGAAGAGATTCTTTGTTCTGAAACTTTGAGGATTCAGTCTTGATATATTTTCGTGTAGTGTATTATTTTTGTTTTTTCACATAGGTGTTGAATTTTTGGTCACTGGATTTACTACAACATAAGTACGTTGGAAGTAAATAATATTTTCTATATCGTTATAACCATTTCAAATGATGTTTGTAAGAGATCAAACTAGACATGTGGGTTGTCGTTTGGTGTTGCTTTGTTCGCGTGTCGTATTGCAGGGCATATCCTGCTTCCTTTTCTCTTAAATCACTTCTCTCAATACCGAGCCTAATGAGCGAGCAAAGTCCTTGCATGATGCATATCGCTTATGCACAGTTAGTATATTACATTCAAGTGCTAACAACCCTATGGTTATCAGTTTCTAGGAACGACCCCATGGATGTATCCGATAGAAGCGTCATCTCGGGAAACATTCATGATTGAGTCACTCATGAACAGAATACTTGAGACACCGGAATTGCCCTATGTCTTTTCTTTCAAAGTCGGACATCTGTGCAATGCAATGGCGCTTAGTGGAAGTGTCAAACTTTTGTTTTGATACTCTCTGCCAGTCTTGCACCGAAGAAGTAGTTTTTTCTATCAGTTCTCTCAAATGGAATCTCTGTCCGTCAGCAATAGAGTAAGTGTTAAAGAAAACAACACATACTACGTAACAAACAGCGTTATACAATAATTCCAGCTAGGTACTCCAAAACACAAAAAGGGAAGATTACTTGGCAACTGTCCACTTCCAGGAAGGAAAATGACGACTGTAGCCACCTTCTAGAAGTAGTGATCTGAGCATTGTCACTTAATTCGGCACAAGACCTATTATTATGCTCCACTGCATATGCGGATGCATACGCATGCAGTAGACCGCATATAGACCAAACTGTCATATGTGAGGAGTTGAACCAAAAGACCTAAACAACGGTCGCTCCATTGGCCGATGAGGCCTGGTGTTGTATTCACAACCCGAATCTCCCATGGGTGAAGTTCTTGCCTAGTCATCAGTTGTCGGGCCAACATAACTGCAGCCTCAAATCGTTCTTGCACAAGACATCATATCGGGGGTTCGCACCCTCGATTAAGTTACAAAGACATCACTGATTGGCAAGTAAGACAAGGCGCCATGAAGAAGAGAATGGCAGCAAACTACTAGCGGTAAATAAAGAGGAAACATTCCACTGTGTTGGATATCCAACCAATGGAATCCAGTCCAATATTGAATCCATTCCAGATATACAACTCGGGTATTTTTATATATAGAAGATAATACCTATTTCAACCATCGACAATGGCAACTAAAGGGAACAGCAGTAGCTCCCCTGTGAGACCGATCCATAATGAAGGTGACCCAGCCATAACTTGTCACTCATCTCGTCAGTAAACGTTCTCTGCACCTAGTCGTAGTCATGGAATATCTCAGGATGTATGGGAAAGCACCAAAATAAGTCCCGATAGAAACATTTTATTATGATTCTTCGTTCATAGAAAATCAATTCTCACCAATGATACATACCTCGATTCTAATGCAGTCACGTTGTTCCATTCTATGCTTTATAACGACCCCAGTCAACTCCAGTAAGTAACATTTGCCATAACATCTCATTGAGTCACCACCCCACTGCAGCAGCACCTCTGAGAAAAGTCTCTTCAATGCAGGTCAGTCTCAAACAGCCCTTGGTAGCCACCGCCTCGTGCTTAACCAATAGAAACGTGTCTTACAAAGCGGAGGCTCCAGAATGACTGGAAAAATCTGACTGTCGTCAACGATGGATGGCTGTCTACTCAGTAACTGTATGATGTTATCACACATCTCCTTTTGGTCACTCGTTTGGCTTTGGGAAGTGAAGCTTTGTTGACCTTTCAGAATATCCATTCTCAGTTCCATTCTTTCGCGAATAGGGTGTTCCCCCTCCAGCTAGCTTCTTTCCGATAGCATGCCTGTATGCATACGATTTCATCAACCCGTTATCATCCTTGGAGACCGCTCTGTCGAACTTGGAAGCCTGATGTTGCCCTTTGAGTCCAAACGCAAATTCCTCAGAAACTGGCCTTAAAGAAGGACCGGAACCATACATTGTCGTTTCTCTCGTTGTCAAAGAGAATGACTGTCAAAAAACATTGTTTTACCAGGTTTAAGCATTCACTATAAAACGACTCTCAGCTTCTCCACTTAACTAGAAGCATGCGCCACTAATTTTGGATGAAGATAATCCGCAAAAACCACAGACTAATCTCGAAATCATCTCTTTTGCTTCGCTTCAATTCTATCATTCGAGTCGACTAACACCCCTCTGTTCCTATAGTCTTGAAGCAATCACAATCGCTTGGTACAGGCTCATAGGCCTGTCTACTGATATCGCTGTAGAAGGTCTTATTGAACCAGCGAAAGCGATCGATTTGGGAGTATCTATAGTAGGCACAGCGTTGGGAGCTTTGAAAAGGGCACAGAGATGCAAAAAAGGAAAGGGACACAAAATGTCACATATGAATTCTCCTAGCGGAAAATAAAAAATCAAAAAGTTGAGTAAGGCACTCGGCAAAACCGGGAAAGCTTTGTTTAAACGTTGTAGACCAATATTCGGTTTCAATGTCATCTTTTGTAGCAATTAGGAAGCATCAAAAGTTAGAGGTCTTCTGCGGAAATCAGATCAGTTAAAGCTCTTGAGTAACTGCAGCCTTGTGAATTTGAAAACATCTAAACGCTTCAAATCACAAGCTACCTCTTTCACAAAATGCATATATGCGCCTAGAAACTCCACTCAATGTACTTTTCGTAAAATCCCTTCATCCCTGTTGGTGGTGTCTCTACGGTCTCTCCTTTTCGAGCTTGGAAGCCTCCTTAGGATCAAATTATCGTTGTATGTGAGGAGATGCGCAAGAACCATAAGCAAGTCTTTGATCATCTCTTCGGCTTCGCTTCAAAAGTAATTCGCGAAAACTGATTTCAGGATTATCTCTTCCGCTTCGCTTCAGAGATAATCCAGAGATGATTAGAAACTCGGAGCATTCACATCAAACCACCCCAAAAAATCATCATCGTTCTCCATCCACTTTTCCTGCTGAAAAATACTATCTATAAACCCATTATTTCCATTTCCCGTTTGATTGGAAGGAACCCCATCAAACGCATACTCTTCAGGCTGCACCATCAAACTCTCTGCAGGCTCATCAACCGTTGGGGTGTTGGTCACTCCGGAGACACTCCCTGTCGCTTCAAGCATCGCCATTGGGATCCCGTTAATCTGGAGCGGCTTGGTCAAACCAGCAGCTGTAGCGTCAGCAGTGGCATTGTTCATAGCCTGGTCTGTGGGGACAAGAGTAGTCACGGTGGTACCGTTGGGAGTGGTTGTGGTGATTGCGTTAAAGTCGTCTTTTGTTATCTGATTGTAAAAGGGCAGAGGAAGCGGATTCTCATCTTTTAATTTACTCTTGCTTCCTCCTGCTTCAGCCACTCGTCTTCTTGCCTCGTGGATACACCAAACGAGATCGTAAAAGAGCGATCCGGTGAGATGAGACCGCATTCGCGTGATAATGCCCTCAGCCTTCGTGAAAAGCTCCGGATGCGTTATAACCACGAAATTGAGTTTCTCCAAAACGGTGGCTGTGCGAGAAATGTCGTTTTCGATATCCTTCCATGCAGCCAGCATGTTCCGGAACAGTCTATGCACCGTCACGACACTCTGCCGGGCTGAGTCCACGTATTTAGGCAGAAGAAAAGGGGTAAGATGGAGCCTAAAGAGAACCAGGGCTGCGTATGTGACGGAGTGACGGATGAAAATGGGAAGCTCAATCAGCTGACGGGTCTCGGACATTTTCGAGATTATCGTTATGATGCGTGTGGCTGTGAGGTATGCCTGCGTGACATACTTTGTTTGGTCCTCTGTTGGAGTCTCTGGAAGGAATGCAAACACGCAAACCATCAGTTTTATATACAAGTAGTAGATCTCCACGGAGGGAGAGTCGATTTGAAGCTTGAAATTCAGTCTTTCCAATTCTCTTTCCAAGATGGCTAGCGAACCAGCACGGTTTTTCGGTTCCATAAGCCCATCGGGAGACGTTACGCTCAGTCCCATCATGTTGACTAGTTTGGATTGGAAGATAGCTAGCGATATCAAACACCGGAACCCCTTTGGAAGCGACGAATCGATGCGTGCATTCTCCAAAAGGAAGTCCGTCTGAAGAGCTGGAGGCAGTCCCAATGCAGAAGACCAGAACTGTTCCATGAAAAACACGGAAATCCATGTTCGCGTTCTGTATTTTTCCGCATCCGGAAGCGACACCTGAGTTCTTGAGAATTCCCACATAAACTCTCCTCTGTGCAGTCCTAGTTGCAACGACAAGTTCTTAGCAAGTCCAACAAACCGGTACGAACAGTCGTCAAGCACTTTCCTGTTGGGCAACGGCCACATGGATAGAATCAGCAGAGCCTGCACTATGTGAGTGGAACGCGGAGTACGGATCCAGCATGTTTCTATGGCGAGCTGCTTGATCGAAGAGGAGAGCCGCATGTACAAGTCTGGGTCTGGGTCAGAGAGACACGATGTGAGCATTACAGTCCAGAAGAGCAGATGAGACTGTTTGTAGAGCTCAGAGGGGTTTCTGGATGACATTATGGGTAAAAAGGGAAGATAGCTAACCATGAATCGAGAATGCAGTTTTTTCGCTTGTTCTAACGATATCGTTACTTCTCCAAGACTAAACTCAGAGAAAGTCTCCCTCTCTACTAAAGAGTTTTCATTGAAAGACTCGGCAAGAGAGCTTTCTTTGTAACTTTCTGAAGTTACAGGGGAATTATTCGTTTCCAAAACAGTAACCGCAGGTTGTCTTTCTGGGGTGGCTTGTATCGAGCTCTGTCTTGGAATTCCGTTAGACAGAGCCTGAGCTATGAGGTTTTCGTTTCGTGACAAAAAATCAATTTTTGTTCGTAGCTCATCCACATCTTGCTTGAGGGCCTGTATTTGTGACCCCTTCTTCGGTCGAAACTGCGGATCAATCTCGCAGTTTAAGGACATGCGCTCGCATCGTTGACACGGCTTGGGGTACCTTTCAGAAGCGTTGCACTTGATCTTGTGTTGACGGCAGTGTGTACAAGACGTTACAGGACGATGCCCCGCATGGTGGGAATCGTGTCTTTTCATTTCGTGAGTTTCTCCCGACGATGAGCTTCGTTTCATGGGAGCCGGCTGGATCAGCGGTTCCTTTTTAACGATATTGGGGGTCATGTTGATCGTGAGAAGGTGTGTTGATGGTGATGCATCTTTATGCACCACCTGCATCTCTGAAGTGAAGCAGAAGAGATGATCTAATTTGTTGTGTCTGGTCTACCCAACTTCAGTTGAGCTTGATTTTTGAAATGAAGGCTTTACTTTTTCACAGGTCAACCTGGATCGCCTCCGAGTCCCTTCACAAGATATTTCACACGGCCGGCTATAAAAAGCGTGCTTCTGACGTCTTTCAAAAAAGGCTTTGAGGCAAGAAGAGCTTTCTGTTTCGTAACTTGTTAATTACGGTTTCCTAAAAGCTATTAAATCTCGTCTTTTCTATTGCTCACTATCGACTTGAATTTTAGGCAGTAACCCAGCTTCTCAAGTCAGTCTCAAATAATGATCAAAGAAACAAAGCTTAAACTCTCGAAATGACGCAGAAACAGAGTATCACAGAGTATCATGCTTCAAGACTAAGAACCCTTTGGTATCAAAAAAACTGTTCTCCTAAATCAACAGGAAAGTGAAAGAAGCATATTTCGTTGATGCCTCTGGCAGCCAACAAGAAGGCCTCTCAAGCTGCTTCGAGCTGTATGGCAATTCCGCAAACAGCATTCAGTCTTCAGATTCGAGCTTGGACTTGGCGCTAAATGATGATGATGGTCATACCAAAACTGACTTGGCCTTGAGCCACGTCGATCCAGTGCTGAAGCTGCATTAACGGTGTCAGCACATTAATCTATCCCTACTGAGGTGGTATAACTCACCACTAAAATAACTCTTGAAACTCAAGGTCCTCACAGTGATTGCGGACTCGTCAGTACTTCCATCAACCGGTCAAATTAAAAGCTTGAATACATAACCCTGAAGGTTGTATGACCTTGAGTCCAATAGTTAGTTCGTGAAACCCGTCGAGCGATAGAAAGGCCATACAATTCTGGCGATTAAAATGAGTCTGATTGTCTTGTTTGAGATTTCAACAATCTGTTTCTCACCATAAACCTCTACCGTCGCGCACCCTCACCCTATCATGCGATTATTTTCAACCCGCTATATGTACGGAGTGCCTAAGCCCATTGGACTTCTTTTGAGCGCTTGTTCTTGGAATAAGCAGCTTATAGGCATCCTGCATCCGATGCAGATCAAGAAAATCTCACTACAAAGTGATCACTTTGCGATGAGGCCATTGTGATAACCCTCTTGTTGCATATGTCAGATCCGATACCTATATTAAATGCTACTCGAGGAACTCTGTCTTAGGTCGTTCTCAAGCACTGATCAATACCAATCATCGTCATTGCTGAGGTCGTATAACAATTTGTCTGCTTTGCATGATAACGTGCGGAGAAATGAGTGAGGTCATGCGCAGACTGATAGAAGACAATCGGCCATTCAAGCTGAACGTTAAGCTGAAATGGAACTTAAAGTACGCATCATCGAAAATAACGCCGTGAATGTGGATTTCGAGCATTTTGATGAACACACACGAAACAACGCGTGCTGCTCTTTGAAATCGAGAGAAGCCGAAAAGTGCCCAAGAGCGCTCGCAAATAGCTCAAAAAGAATTCAAAAACGAGCAGCTGCTTCAAAGTCTGATGGGAGTGGAAAATCTGAAGAGATAATTGAGAAACCAGCAGTCATCTCAAGCAGCAGGGTATCAATAAATGTTTTTGTTCGATGGCTTGATTCACCTTCACCACTTGCATGCAACATTATTCTTCTTAGTTGGGACACAAACTAATCTTAAAATCATCGAACGAAGCCTCTTTCGCTCTAATGATCTCACTCCTCGACAATCCACAGATTAATCTCATCTGTAAAATCCGTCGAATCGTGCGATCATTTCCGCTACGCTTCAATGATCTCTGAAAACTGACATTTCATACACGCTTACAAAGTTCCACAAACCCACTAGTCCACCTTGGTGTACCTCAAATAAGGCTTGACAGTCTTAAACTCTCCAAACTTTGCCTTTGCATCCTTGTCGCTCACAGTAGGTGGGATAATGACATCCTTACCTTTTGTCCAGTCAATTGGAGTAGCGATTCCCTTCTTGTCAGACAACTGCAAGGCGTCAATAACTCTCAAAATCTCCGAAGAGTTTCTTCCGCACGACATTGGATAAGTCATGACAAGTCTGCACTTTTTGGAAGGGTCAACAATGTAGACGGATCTGATGGTCTGGACCGGGCCCTTGTTCAAGTTCTTGAATCCCTCCTCGTCAATCATGTCAAACAAGAAAGCAACCTCCTTCGATTCGTCAGCAATGATTGGATAGTCAAATTTCGAGCCATTGGTGGTTGTCTCTTCCATATCTTTGATCCACTCTTTGTGAGAGTCGGCACTGTCAGAGGATAGACCAATCATCTTGACGTTTCTCTCGTCAAACTCCGGCTTTAAAGCAGCAAAAGCCCCCAATTCTGTACTACAGACAGGAGTGAAATCAGCCGGGTGAGAAAACAAGATCCCCCATGAATCTCCCAAATACTCGTGGAAATTCAGTTCACCAACGGTAGATGGGGCTTTGAAGTTAGGGACAAGAGAATTGATTCTAATTCTGGGTTGGTCCTCCTTTTTGAATGTGATGGTTCTAATAGCACATGGTCTCGCCACTCTCAAAGAGCGAGGTCCAACGAAACGGAACAATTGGTTGGTGAGCATTGCAGCAAGAATAGTGGCGGATGTCACGTGAAAGGTGGTGACGATGGTGCACGGGGGTGTGGAGTCGGAGAGGTCGGCGAGGTTCGAGTCGAGGAGGGGCTGTCATCTCTGAAGCGAAGCGGAAGAGATGATCTTGAGATAGTTTGTGGAAGCGTAATCTCTAAAGCGAAGCAGAAGAGATGATCCCGAGGTTAATTGTCGCCGATCTCGCTTTTGAGATTTATCTACGAGTTGAAAGTGTATTATTTGAAAACCATTGGTGCAAACATGCTAGAAATCACACCCTTCCAGAATAGACATAAATTTCAGTATAATGATACGCGTTCCAGGCCATATGTGGTTGCCATGCTTACTAAAATTCAAGAATGCAGTGATCAGTTGTAATTTTTCTGCCTGCATCAAGCTCATAACGTATCGGTCCGATGACTAGTGAATTACACAAAAATCAACAGCAACCAACAATCTTTCTGCAACAGCTTTCTGAGATTTTTTTTGAGCTGCTGTTGGTGTCTTCAAGAAAAGATCCGACAGCATTTTCAGGGCTACTCAACATCAAGTTTTGTCGGCAATAGATCAAGTATTAAGCAACCACACATACTACGTATCGAACAGTGCTATACAATAACCCCATTTAGTTACTCAGAAAGGAGAGAAGCTAGGCTACAATCCAAGCCGTTATGCGTTGGTGTAGCCGGTATAATGCAAATCACTGAATGTGCTGAATGTAATGCTAACCTTGAACCGGAAGACTCTTACTCGCAGACAATTAAGCGCAGGTGAAGTTATGCTATCCACCTGCTACTGAATAATGCCCTTTGCGTACATGAATTAATAGAGGTGGTCACTGGGTGTTTCTAACTTATATCTGCGCATTCCCTGGATGACTCCAGGTTACTTTAATTACGTCTGAATAATTCCGTTATCAAAACTTCAGTCGATAGCTCATAATCCTATTACTTCTCCGCCTGCATCAAGCACTTGGGTACTACTCGAGTATCAAGGCTGACCGGTGGATTGCACAGCAGCGGGAATTCTCTTCATTTCGGAAAAACTGACTTTTATAGAATGAGCATACACCACCGTCTGACTCATTCGTGCTGTCATTATATCACCCCGGGCATGTGTTACCTCTTTCATGCTCTAAAGGTAAAAGTTCCAGAAGCTTGATGTGTTGTAACTGAATATTTATTTGCAGTAAAATCTGTAACAAGTCTTTGAAGCTGACCCCGCAGCGGAGTTAGAAGAGGATGGATTCCGCATTAATGTCAGCTCATTATTAGACTGCAAATAAACTGCAGTACCTCATCATGCAAAAAGTATGCACTTTCCACTGCTTAGATGCAGAGGAGCACATCCTTGGACTTTTGCTGCTAGATGATGGTGATACTCAACTTATCACTAGCTTAATAGGACTGGAATAAGTATATAGCTATTGTCGTTGGTATAGTAGCGCAATAAGTATTATCAACTTACCAATTGCTTAACAAAGTTTATGATGATCAATTTCTTTACAGGCTTGAATGAGACCCAAACCCACACCTCCTCTTGTTCGCACATTCCAAATCATCTCACACCGCTGCACTTTGTAAGGCTCCATAATGACCGCCTTGACTAGTCACAACAGGAAAAGAACCACAAATTATAAAGATCATCTCGTTTCAGAGATAATCAACCTCAAAACATCTCATCCCTACACCACCACAAGCGCGTTGTTTACAAAACATGAAGAAAGAGACAGAATCCAACATCAGCGTTTATGTGAGATGCCGTTCGCGTAACGAGCGAGAGATTTTAGAAAATAGCGGAGTCGTTGTCTCAACGCGAGGACACAAGGGAAAAGAGGTGACGTTGCACACTGGATCTATGGGGTCTGTAAACAAGACTTATACTTTTGATCGCGTCTTTGGAGCGGAAAGTGACCAAGAAGTGATATTTGAGAGTGTGGCTCAAAATGTGCTTGATGAGATGCTTTTAGGATACAATTGCACTATTTTTGCCTATGGTCAAACGGGGACAGGCAAAACGTTCACAATGAGTGGACAAATCCCACAAAACGGCTCTGGCAAACCCAACGAGTCATCAGGTATTATCCCACGTGTCTTGGACTCCCTTTTCAGTAAATTAAAAGACGTACCAGACTACTCTGTCAAGATCTCGTTTATTGAACTATACAATGAGGAGCTCCGCGACCTTTTGAGTGAGGATCCCGAACGTAAAGTGCGCATTTACGATGATCCGGGTAAAAAATCCATTGTAGTTCAGGGAATGGAGGAGATTTTTGTGAGAAGCGCACCTGAAGCTTTGAGTCTTTTGGCAAGCGGGTCTTTCAAACGCCAAGTGGCGGCTACTAAATGCAACGATCTGTCTTCGAGATCGCATACTGTTTTCACCATAACGTCGCACATGAAGGAGATCGATGCAAACGGAGAAGAGCACGTGAAAATAGGCAAACTCAACTTGGTGGATCTGGCCGGGTCGGAAAATATCAACCGCTCCGGGGCAGAAAATAAAAGAGCTAGGGAAGCGGGTATTATAAACCAGTCTCTTCTCACTTTGGGAAGAGTCATAAATGCATTGGTGGAACACTCTTCTCATATACCGTACAGAGAGTCCAAGCTCACCCGGTTGCTACAGGACTCTTTGGGAGGGAAGACCAAAACATGTATAATAGCCACGATTTCTCCGGCAAAAGTATCGCTTGAGGAAACAATGTCAACTTTGGAGTATGCGAGTCGAGCGAAAAACATCAAAAATAAGCCCACAATTAACCAGAGTCTCTCGAAGAAAGAGCTCATAGCTGAGTATATAGAAGAGATTGAGAGGCTACGCAGGGATCTCAATGCATCGCGCCAAAAAAATGGGATTTACGTCACTGAGGAAAACTACCAGCTTCTTGTAGACCAGAGCGAGTCTCGCAAGATTCAGGCTGCTGACCACGCTTCCAAGATTGTGGTTTTAGAGGAAAAGATAGTCAAACTGAGAAAGGAGTTTGAGCAAACTGCACAGCTTTTAAAGGAGAGAGATGAGCAAATTTTAATAGAGAGAAACCAGACTGAAGCTGTGAGGGGCGATTTGAGAGACTGTAATGAGAGACTCGAAAAGACAGAGTTTCAGCTGGCCAATGAAGCCGCCCTCAAAGAGGAGCACATGAATACGTGCAGAGAGTTAGAGATGGTTGGCAGAGAGATGGATCAACTGCTCAAAGATACAATTGGTACGAAAAACGAATTTTATGCCATCATGCAGAATCAGGAAAATCTACTACAAAAAAACGAAAAGAGTTTGGAGGAATTCAAGGAAAAGATGATTTCTATTATAGAGTCGGCTCTCAGACCACAGTTTCGAAACCTAGAACATGCGGACCAGTCTCTCTGCTCCTCACTGGAAAGCTCTTTTTGTGGTCGATTGAATCATCAAAAAGACCGTCTTTCAAGTATAGTGAGTGATGTTTCGCAGAATAGTTCAAAGCTTTCCAATTCCGCGAATGAAATGTTGGCCAAGCTCGATACATCCACCATCCAGCTTGACCAAGCTGTAGACAGCATTGAGGGAGCACGAACGAGCAATGTTCATGATGTGATGACAGAGTTGCGCAACGAGATCTCTATGCTCTGCTCCGATGTCCAAGGGTCCGTGGGATCTTTGGGGAAAGAGCTGTCCATGGTTTTCAGTGATATACGTTTGGCTGTAGGCAGTATGGTGTCTCTTTTCGTCAACGGACTTGAAGAGCAGCAGCAAAAATTGGCCTCTCTGGAAAGTCAAGTCACTGAATGGAGAGCGAGGAGCGACCGCTTTCCAGCTTGCATAAGAGAATCCATCTCATCGTTTGATCGCGACTCTGTAAAGGAAGATGCCGAGTTTTTGATGCAGATGCAACAGCTTATGGATCGTCAAAGGGCTTCCAAAGAGACTCGTATCAGGATGATGGCCGAGAGTGTAGAGTGCAAATTGGAGGAAGAGTCTCAGCTACGAGACGAGTTTGTTGCAACTCATCATAACACTCACGCAGGTATGCTCTCTCACCATGAGTCTCTCTTGAAGGATGTCAGCATCCACGACGAGACGCTTCAGTCTTTGATGAAGAATCACGACTTGCTCGAATCCACTCACGGCCTGTCTGAAAAGATCAAACACATTGATAGCAATGCCACAGACGGCTTGAGCTCAGTTGAGCAATCGGTACAACGAACCGCAGACTCTTTAGAGGATATCTCGACGCAAGTGGCAGGTGTGAACCGCAATTTGCGGTCGCAAAGAGATTCTCACAAAGTGCAAGTCACTGAGCTTATTCACGGTCATGAAAACACTCAGACACTTTTAGAGGATTTTAAAGGAACGCTGGACGACTCAATTCTGGCACAGTATTTCCTGCAACGCACAAAGATGCGCACCGCGTTTGAGAGAAGAGCGGTGAGCGAAGTGGATAGTATGAAAGGACTTTTAGAAAGCGTACAGTTTCAAAAGGCGGACATCTTACCCTCTTTGACTAGCACAGAAGTACCGAATCGCTTTCCCAAATCGAGATCCGACTTGGAAGTTGTTCCATATGCTGACGTTTACAGAGAGGGATGCAGAAAGAGGAAATGTGAGGGACAGGAGAATCTGCAGAAACAGGTGCAGTCAAAGAAGCGAGACTACACTCCATTGAGAGAGCGTGATGCAAATGCAATTCAATGAGTGATGACTTGTTCAATCGAGATGGTGTGGGAATACCCTACGTTGTGCAGTGAACGCCACTTCCTGCTTGAGCTGTGTCACGCTCGTGTATATGGTTGGTTAAAGAGTACGGAATGGGGTTATTGTTGAAGCAGGATCGTTCTTCGCAGAAGGTTTGGTACCTGCACCGGAGTAGCCAGACACTCCAAAAGATGAAAGGAGTACCCGAATTATAAGGAAGAAGAAGAGTTATGGCCAGTTGGGGTCCGGTAGCGTAGCATTCTGGGTTGGAGACTTTGCGAGCTTTGGAAATGGCTTCTTTAGAGTTGACTCCCGGAAGTCCGTATACCCAATTGCCCGATTCATCGAAACAGTTGTCTGCACTGATATCGATAATCTTGCTAGTGCTTCTACTGTGTAAGGCATTTTCTATGGCTTCTACAAACGGTTTGCAAACCTGGGCCATGATTCAAACGTCCACGGCCCCATCGTTCTCCAACTTGACAATGTCCTATGCAGGTGGCAGCTTCTGGCCCTTGAGCGACGAAACGTGAGGTAGTTAGAGCAATGGGTGATTATAGATCATCATCTGTGTACCCTCAGGCTCCAATTGAGTTGATGTACCTGAATCACAGGGATATTGAATCAATCGAAAAACCAGCAGCATGGAAGAGTCTTTCCGTGGAGCTTGGCTTAACTGGGCCACCATCAGTTATGGGGCAGTGTCTGGTTAGTCAAAGAAGTAGTGGCTGGAGTCTGAGACTTGATGTCTTTAAAAGAGTGTTGCCTTTTCAAATGCTTCACTCCTCGAAAATCCACAAACCAATGTCTTCGGAATTAAAGAAAACCCTCACGTCGAGCGACCATTTCCGTACGTTTCGATAATCTCACACCTGAGTAAGCGCTTTTAAGACTGCATCGCCATCTCTTTTCTTGCACCTGCCACTAGCTCTCATCCAGAATACCATGAAATATCCGGTGATCCTCTTTCAAGCTGAGTCTGGTGTCTTCAGAGACCCCCATGGCTGTAGGAGATTTAAAAGTCAAGAAATGTCTTTCCATGCGAAAATTGTCCAACAAACGAACCTCACAACCATTTAAAGTTCTCTGATATAGCCATCCTCCTGAGGAGTAAAGTCTCGTATACAGTCTCGTAGCGTGACTCAGCGGCAGATATTATTATTGGAAAAATGGGCGCATTGTCTTGAAAAACCTTCAACGCTCAAAGGATGGCGTTTTAAGCGATTTTTGATCTTGAGCGATGCTAGTCATGACTTCATATGGTGCAAAAAGATCAGAGGTTGACGGAAGGTGAAAAAATTGGTATTACATAGATACTAGTGGTAATAAAGAGTGTCCCATTTTGGACACCGCACCCCGTACACATAGAGCGGAGCTGTGGACATGTGCACATCCCTTGTTCGTGGAGCTATAACTTTTTTTTTTCCTTTCTCATTTCTCTTGGTTTCATATTCCCATTGACAATACATTCATTTACATCAACTGTCTAGTGCTACTATCGTCTGCTTAGGTCACATCTTCAAATCGTAGCTGTTGGTTAGATGCAAAAAGATCTTTGCGAGAATACAGAATGAGAATAGGCCCTAAATGTCTTGACATCATCTCTGAAGCGAAGAACTCGGAGTTGATTCAAAGTGATAGTCACAGTTGATGTTTAGATCATCTCCATCTTTGAACAAGGTTATGGCCAACAGGGCGATCAAGGGTAGAAACCAAAAAATTGAGCCAATCTTTTCCCATAATTCCTTCTCTGACTTTCACGCACAACCTTCCACTCACCAATAGAGGCGTCTTTCTATGGAACCGTATCTATGATTTTGAGGTAGTGGCCTCTTGTAAATCACGATCGTTTCAGAAAGAGAAGGCCATTTGTTGCCATATTCCCATTATGTAGATAAAGATACACTTTCTGCATTGATTGATTAACTGTTGCTTTCATTAGTTCGTGTCTTGGTCTGTCCTCTCGGTGGTGGCGGAGGAAGGCTCCTTTCAGGTTCTTGCGATCCAGGTGAAGGAGGAGGGGGTTTTATAGGAGGATACAAACAGTGATTTTGAGATCATCTCTGAAGCTAATTGACCTCAAATCAATCTTAAGATGATCCATCCTAGTTTTTCATTGAGAGAAAGTGATGCAAACATTTGCTCCTCAGTGAGTGAAACATAATGAGAGGTGATGACTTTAAATGAGAACAATTAGCATTACTGGGCCCTTACAACTCCAACTCAGAGATGATCAAAATGGCAGAGATTAATAAGAGTATCTGAATGCGACGAATGTATAGATGTCATGTCGAACAAGAGAGGGAATGAAAAATTATACTCCTCCATCCTCCAAAGCCCATACGTTTGCTGACAACTCAAAGACCACTGTCATCGGTGAAAAAGGAAAACTATCGCGTCATGCGATCATTTCCGCTTAGTTCCAGTAATCGCACTCCTCGACAATACACAGACTATTGTCATGGGTAAAAAAGGGTAAGCATACGTCTTGCGATCAGATTCTATAATTTCAACAGTGGAAGTACTTTAAGTATTCTTCTCCTCGGACTATAGGGTCTGCATTGTTCACATTGTTAAACTTGTGCTGAGTATTTTCCTGATGGCAGCCATGATCCATCTCTGCAAACATGCATTCCGGTGAAGTGTTCATTGCACACTGCGAATGCCTTTAAGGAACACTTCTCAAACATGAAACACGACATGCTGTTGTGTAAATCCTAGATGCAAAATCACTGCATATGAGAAACCTACTCTATACTCCTCAGGTGAAGTTCGTCGCAATTAAATTGACTCTAGGATCATCTCTTCTGCTTCGCTTCAGAGACGATGCCCTTCAGAGCTTTTTCCTCGCAATGGGAGGCTTCCTCAACAACTTTGCCAAAACAGCCTTGTCAAACTCCGAATGGCAAGTAGGGCACTTTGCGTCCTTTGGGATAAGACTCAAAATACACAGACAGACGGAGCAGACGTAGCCGGTATCGATAATCTTGCCTGTGATAAAACAAGAAGCGCGAAAGTCAACGTGGGAGTTTGTCGGGAGAACCACAAAATTGCGAATATTGGGATCGACAAAAAGTGCACTTGTTAAATACTGTACAAGACCCTGTGGGTTCTTTATAGATAAATAAGTCCCTCCGGTGGAATCTGCCGCTTGTTGAAGAAAGATGGAGTTGGAGTGCAGCTTACAGACGTCTATAGGAGTCTTCATCTTCTGGGCTGCGAAAATGCAGTTCATCATAGAGATATAATGGAGAGACGAGTCGTCCGAAACACTCACCACCACTATACGTGATCGTAGCGGGGTTCCGTCATTTTCAGCAGCTCCAGTCGACATTTTACTCATGTACGTCAAGGCCATCGAGAGGGAGCCGGAAAGCGTTCCATAAAGACGAGGGGACTGTTCTGATGGTTCCTGAGATAACAATGCGTTCAGGTTATGAAGCAGAGTCTCATCAACCACTCTAAACTGTCTATACATTTCTGAAGAAAGCAAATTGAAAGATATTTTCGAACCATCGTTGGGGAACAAGAACTGCGACCCGGAGTAGCGGGAATTGGCAGACAAGACGGCAACCTTGTTATTGGAGTTGAGAGAAAGGTGTGCATTGATAGCCACCATGACGGACTTTAAAACTTCTGGAAGAGGAACATCGCTGAACACCTTGCACCACTGGGATGGGTCTGCGTCTATCACAAAGGTCAAGAGAGAGGGAGACTCGTCGTACGAAAGCTGCTGCTGACCGGAGAGGAAGGCTCGATCTGCAATGGCTTCCATCGTTGGCGGCGCACGAGCTTCTAGAAGGTTCTAGAATATAATTGCAGAAAATATATATAGCAGAAAAATAATAAGGGACAAAAAATAATGGACAAACTACTTCACTGGTCGGTTGCTCAAACGCATGGGGATGACGAAAGTAAGCAAAAGGCTGGAACGCCTGACCCGGAGCTATTGGCACAACTTTTTGGCGCAGGCGGGCCTGACGAGCCAACGTTGATGAAACAAAATTTGTCCTGCATGGTTAACGAAGAAGCCACAATGGACAATCGGGAGACTGCATGTGATAATTTCGAGATGCTGATTGAAAACCTCGATAATGCTAACAACATTGAGAATATGAAGATGTGGCCTGAAATCGTCAAGCTTATGTCGCATAAAGAGTCAGTTTTGAGGATGTGGGCATGTTCCATCATTGGAAGCGCTGTACAGAATAATCCGAATGCTCAGGAGTCCTTTTTCAAGCAGCCTGAAGTTGTTGGGAAATTGGTAGATTGTTGTGTAAAAGATGAAGACCAACAAGTGAGTCTCAAAGCCGTATATGCTCTTTCCTCTGTGGTGAGGAACTTTAAGCCTGCATGCGATGCTTTGTGCGAAAACGAACAGGGGTGGCTTATAGTGCCGAGATTTTTAAACTCAACAGAGGTAACTTCTCCTAAAGTCTACCTTAGAGCGCTTTCGCTCTTGTCAGCCATTCTGTCCAATGGTGTGGATGCACAAATGAAGGAATTGATCTCACAGCATAATGTGGTGACACCTATGGTTTCGCTGCTAGACCCAGACCACCCTCACTCTAACCTTACATGCATAGACAAGATCTTGAACCTCATTAGTCATCTTGCTCAGGCAAAGTATTCATTTTCAAAGGAGGACATTTCAGCGATTTCGGCAAAACTAGCAAAACTCGAAACTGTGAGAGACTCTTTGAACAGCGAGGATCTCGCTACAGTAAGGCAAGTTGTTGATGGTTGTTAAAACTAACAAATAGAACGTTTGTCAAAGTGGAGCGCGTGAAAAGTTTGCGGGGATTGTGAGCCTTTGAAAGAGGTTTTATAATTGATGTTATGAATTATCACTTTAGTCGCGTAGTCGACTTTGTGAATACAGCGAATGGCAGATACTTCTGGCTTTTTTGTGAGTAGATTTTGACTTAACAGATAATGAATATACTTTGTGTATGCGAAACTTGAATGCAGAGAGAGCTATCCAATGAAAAAATGCCTTGCTATAATATCTATAGCTTATAAGCAGTTTGTAATAGTATGGCTGAAATGGTGTCCGGTTGCGACAAAGGGTGTGGGCATAATACGTCTTGCTGAGGTGAATGTATCAATAGCCTCTTTCTGAGCCTAGGTGTTTTTGCATGAAGCAACTCTTGAAAAGTGAAAAGAAACTATTTGTAAGTCTTTCAGTCTTTGGACCCTTGACAACGCAGCGAAAGACGATCCAGAAGCGAGATCAGAATTTCCAATATCGACTGTTAGTCCTTGCGATTTTATGAATTGTCACAATCCAAGCGAGTGTCAAAGGCATTTGCAATTTTCCAAGTATAGCTGAAGTCATTACAGAAGGACGGACGGTAGTGATTACGAAACTCACTCAAGAACAAAGCTTTCACGCCTTCAACTTCCTCCACTCGACAATCCACAAATTAAGATTATCGGTGAAAAGGAATATTCATCTCGTCGTGCGATCATTTCCTCTGGTTCAATGAAGCGAGTGTCAAAGGCATTTGCAATTTTCCAAGTATAGCTCAAGCCATTACAGAAGGAGGGGCAGCAGTAATTACAACAATCACTCAAGACTAAAGCTTTCACGCCTTCAACTTCCTCCACTCGACAATCCACAATTATCGGTGAAAAGGAATATTCATCTCGTCGTGCGATCATTTCCTCTGGTTCAATGATTTCACTCCTCTACAATCCACAGACAATGTCATCGGTAGAAAAGAAGATCTATCTCGTGGTGGAATCATTGCCGGTGTCCTTTAGTTTTCCGTGCCCTCTCGTCATCCAAATTGTTATAAAGAGAGAGCATCGTGCGACAAAAGTGAAAGACTCAAAAAGCATGAACCGTTGCCGAACGCGGTCACGCTGAGAAACTCCAATGGCGAGATTGTCAATACCCCCGCCGTTTCATCCTCCGTGAATGTCAATTTATCAAACCTTTGGACTCATCTGTCAATTTGCCAGGATCACCATTGTTGTCACGGCTGAATTTGTTCCCTCCTCTTTTGTAGGAGCACCTCCACCATCCAAAACCGAAAATAACCTTTTCAGGATGAAATTATATACAAACGCTGCACGGTTGGGAGTCAGAGTGTCCTCCCAGCGCGTTGTGAAGAATGATTTTAGACAGGACAATTGATCGGGAGGGATGAGAAGAAGGGGAGGTTTGCGAGGTGGAAGAGTTGGAGGCGGAAGATTGGGTACCTGAAGAAGACGATGAGACAACGGGGGGACTACAGACGTATACGTTAGGTAAGGATGTCTGATCGGCTTTGTGAGTTGCAGCAGTCACCTGATTATGAGAAGTAGAAGATTTACATTTCTCACGATATCTTCTCATTCTTTCGCGACTGAGGCGACGTCTCCGCTCAATAGCTTCTGGGTCTTCGGTAGAGTCTGATTGTTGAGTAGTGTCGACCAACTCTTTACGTCTCTCACGAAACCTTCTCATTCTCTCACGATTGAGGCGACGTTTCCGCTCATAAGGATCTTCAACAGGGTCGGATTGTTCATTAGTGGCGACCAACTCTTTACATCTCTCGCGAAATCTTCTCGATCTCTCGCGATTGAGGCGACGTTTCCGCTCAGTAGGGTCTTCACTGGGTTCGGATTTTTCAGTTGTGGCGGCCAACTGTTTGCATTTTTCGCGATATCTTCTCTTTTTCTCGCGAGCGAGGCGACGTTTTCGCTCAGAAGGGTCTTCAGTAGGGTTTTTAGTAGGTTCTTCAGTAGGATCTTCTTCAGGGTCTTCACTGGGGTCGGATTGTTCAGTTGTGACGACCAACTGTTTAAGTTTTTCGCGGTATCTTCTCTTTCTCTCGCGAGCGAGCTGACGTTTCCGTTCAAGAGCAGGAGAAACAGAAGGTTCAGCTGTAGGAGCAGCACTTGAAGGAGGTGGAACAACCATAAGATGCAAGGGTATATATAGCTTGAATAATATATATACTTAAATCTAGCGGGCTAAGTTGGCAATTTAATTGCGACAACTGTTTACCTGAGGAATAGTTGATTTTCGCGAAACGCAAATCATGCAGCAGTCTGCATCAAAACCGTGTTTCATGCATAATTGCGACGAAGCGTAAGCTGAGAAGCTATAATCTATTCCGCAGCAAACAGCAAATGTAAGGATGCGTTTGTCACGCAACGCAGAGCTCACAGCGCAGATTGTGTACGCATCCAAACACCTTGGCGCCTAATAGTTTCATTCTTCATTCTTTGTCATCATCCTATGATCTCACCATTTTATTCCATCATGCATGAGTTTTTTTCCTTTTTACTGATGAGATTGGTCTGTGGCTTATCATCAAGCGTGTTTGCAGTGAGAAGTACCAGAGATTGATGAGCTTAGTTTATTTGTTTTTTTACTTTCCCTAAGGCTTTTTGCTTACTTCGTAGACGACGTCCATACATACGTCCCATTCAAAAACTCTTAACTCTCTGCCATATAAAAGCTTTCAGGGAATGTGAAAAAATACAAAACGTTCTGCTCGTCTTCTGCAAGGTTTACGCTTCTAAGGCACAGTTATCGATTAGAAAAGCAACCTATAGTATCCCATCAAAGGGTACTGAACTCTCGTCTTTCCGAACTGAAATACCTCTATTCTGACATGTAACAATAATGCAGGAAGGAAGGGAGGAAGTTCAGAGGATTTCAGAAAAGCGTAGTCTGTAACAAACCGACAATACCGCGACATTCCCCCATGACTCCCCGATCAAGAACTCGGACCCTTTTCGAATGGAAGCCTGTCACACAATGTGAGGTAGCTGACTATTTCAGCTCTCCGTGTAATATGTCATTTGGAGGACCCTGGATTGGTGGTACTCAAACAAACAGAATTGCCTGCAATGTATACTTAAGCAAGCCAGATGGTATCTATTCCTAACAGCTCCACATCAGGTGTCGCTTTTTGCAAATTTCCCTATTGAAACTTGAGAGACTTACACTTGTGAGCCTGACTTTCAATGTGACCCCTAACAGCTAGGGCAACACTGCTGACACATTCATTCTTTTCCGCGGTGTTATAAAGTCACAACTTTTCTCCTATAGCTCTTTTCTTTATTGTCTATTCGATCCGCCGAATGTAATTTGGCATTTTCTCACTAGAGTTCACTAATCAATGCAGCTGACCTTTTAGAAACATGAGAAAAAACCGGTCCAATAGTCTCGATCGAGATTGCTTCATCTAAGCATTTCGTCGCGTCTTCCCTGGTCATGGTACTCAGAGCTTGTCTTGAATTCTTCGACGGACATTTTGATTACACAAATCGGCACAGCATGCATGCTTCCAAACATCAATTAACAAGATTTGTGAGATCCATATTTCCTTTTGTGAGCTCATTTACCTCGAAAAAAAACCAGAAAGGTATTCAAACGTCCTTATGTAAAACCCACTCTAAAGGATTATTGCAGATTCACTTTCGATTCGGCCCAGCTATGAAAAAAGAGCATCACTCTACCACAAAGTCAGACATATTCAATGTCAATCCACTGACCACTGTCATGTGCAAAAAAGAAACGTCATGCGATCATTTCCGCTTCGCTTCAATGACCGCACTACTTTACTTTGATTCAATTTCATAAATCAAAACAGTCTCTGTAGACGTTCCCTGCCATCCCCTATTTGCGCTCGCACTCACCAAGAACCGGGAAGACGGATCTATGTACATGTCACTGATACACCCGCCGTGGTGGCCTGGAACAATCATAAAAGGAACGGCTGTTTTCTTTGAGCTGCTTTTTGAGGATTCCTCGTAAAGACGCAAATCATAAAGCCGGACATTATCAGAGGATCCACACAAAAGGTGGTTTCCGTTGAGCATGGGCTTCACCACTGAGACTGGACCGGAGACTGAGGGAAATTTAAGAGTTCTCACAGGATGAGATGTTTGAATTCCTCCCTCTTGAGAAAATGGCATTCTCATGGAAAACTCGTCCACTGTGGCATTTCTCCTTCCAATAAAGATTGAATCTCCAGAAGCTGACCAAGAGGCAGACATCCCCCACGGTGGTGTGGACATCGGAGGAGGGATTCTCAAAATGGAGTTTGTACCCTCTTTTAAACGATTGTCCCATATATTGATTGTTCCGTCAATGGATGAGGAGAGAAAGACTGATTTGCTTGTCTGGAGGGAGTATCCGTGATCCCGTGAAGACCCTTCGTTCTCTTTTTCATCATTCTCTTTTTCATCATTCTCTTTTTCATCATTCTC